>JAPYYA010000183.1:0-17887 GCA_028533165.1 Leontopithecus rosalia | reverse complement strand
GCATTCCTATACACCAATAACAGACTGAAAGAGAGCCAAATCAAGAGTGAACTGCCATTCACAATTGCTACAAAAAGAATAAAATACCTAGGAATACAACTTACAAGGAACGTAAGGGACCTCTTCAAGGAAAACTACAAGCCACTGCTCAACAAAATAAGAGAGGACACAAACAGATGGAGAAACATTCCATGTTCATGGTTAGGAAGAATCAATATCGTGAAAATGGCTATATTGCCCAAAGTAATTTACGGAATCAATGCTATCCCCATCAAGCTACCATTGACTTTCTTCACAGAACTGGAAAAACCACAATGAACTTCATATGGAACCAAAAGAGAGCCTGCATAGCCTGGTCAATTCTAAGCAAAAAGAACGCAGCAGGAGGCATCACACTACCAGACTTCAAACTATACTACAAGGCTACAGTAATCAAAACAGCATGGTACCGGTACCAAAGCAGAGAAATAGACCAATGGAACAGAACAGAGTTATCGGAGGCAAAACAACATATCTACAACCATAAAATCTTTGATAAACCTGACAGAAACAAGCAATGGGGAAAGGATTCCCTGTTTAATAAATGGTGTTGGGAAAACTGGCTAGCCATGTGCAGAAAGCAGAAACTGGACCCCTTCCTGACACCTTACACTAAAATTAACCCAGATGGATTACAGACTTAAACATAAGACCTGGAACCATAAAAACCCTAGAAGAAAATCTAGGCAAAACCATCCAGGTCATAGGAGTAGGCAAGGATTTCATGACCGAAACACCAAAAGCATTGGCAACAAAAGCCAAAATAGACAAATGGTACCTAATCGAACTCCACAGCTTCTGCACGGCAGAAGAAACAGTCACTAGAGTGAATCAGCAACCAACAGAATGGGAAAAAATTTTTGCAGTTTACCCATCTGACAAAGGGCTGATATCCAGAATTTACAAAGAACTCAAACAAATTTACAGGAAAAAAACAAAAAAGCCCATTCAAAAGTGGGCAAAGGATATGAACAGACACTTTACAAAAGAGGACATACATGAGGTCAACAAACATATGAAAGGATGCTCATCATCACCAGTCATTAGAGAGGTGCAAATCAGAACCACATTGAGATACCATCTCACGCCAGTTAGAATGGCAATCATTAAAAAATCAGGAGACAACAGATGCTGGAGAGGATGTGGAGGAATGGGAACACTTTTACACTGCCGGTGGGAGTGTAAATTAGTTCAACCATTGTGGAAGACAGTGTGGCGATTCCTCAAGGACCTAGAAATAGAAATTCCATTTGACCCAGCAATCCCATAACTGGGTATATATCCAAAGGACTATAAATCGTTTTACCATAAGGACACATGCACAGGAATGTTTATTGCAGCACTGTTCACAATAGCAAAGACCTGGAATCAACCCAAATGCCCATCGATGATAGACTGGACTGGGAAAATGTGGCACATATACACCATGGAATATTATGCAGCAATCAAAAACGATGAGTTCGTGTCCTTTGTAGGGACATGGATGAATCTGGAGAACATCATTCTCAGCAAACTGACACAAGAACAGAAAATGAAACACCGTATATTCTCGCTCATAGGCGGGTGATGAAAAATGAGAACACAGGGACACAGGGAGGGTAGCACTACACACTGGGGTCTACTGGGGGGAATAGGGGAGGGACAGCGGTGGGGGGATCGGGGGAGGGATAGCCTGGGGAAGAATGCCAAATGTGGGAGGAGGGGAAGAAGGCAGCAAAACACACTGCCATGTGTGTACCTATACAACTATCTTGCATGTTCTGCACATGTACCCCAAAACCTAAAATGCAATAAAAGAAAAAAAAAACAGGGACTCTTTTCCCCATGGCTGGAGAGGTTTTTGTCAGGTTTGTCAAAGATCCGATGGTTGTAGATGTGTGGCGTTGCCTCAGAGGCCTCTGTTCCATTTCATTGGTCTACATCTGTGTTTTGTTACCAGTACCCTGCTGCTTTGATTCCTTTTTTTTTTTTTTTTTTTTTGGTAGCAGGGTTTTAAGTTTTATTTCGCACTCTGTGGCCCTCCAGACAGTTATTTGAATGATTAAGTAAAACTCTTTTTAGGTTAAGTGTGCCAGTCCGCGCTAAAGTCACCTTGTTGGTCTCTTCTGCGCTTCAGCGACCAGCATCAGCGCGCAGCATGTCCCCGCTGCCCGCGCTTCCCTGGCCGGGTTGTGGGCAGCAAAGGCAGTGAACATTTCCAGAGCGGTGAGATGGGCTCCGCGCACATAAGGCGATACAAGTCTCCGAAAGGCAGATCCACAGGGCTCGGAGCCCTCGCGCCTCTCGTCTGCAATGACCCAGCAGCTGAGATTAGTGGAGCGGACCCTCTTGCTGCTCACCGCCTGGAGGAAGGTCCTTGTTGATTCCACGCTTTTCTCCAAAGGACACAATTGGATTCGAACCAGCTTGACAGCGCACAGACCAAGCCGCCTTCCTTCCTTCCTTCCTTCCTTTCTTTCTTTCTCTTTCTTTTTCTTTCTCTCTCTCTCTCTCTCTCTCTCTCTCTCTTTCTTCTTTCTTTCTTTGTTTCCTTTTTTTGAGACAGAGTTTCGCTCTTGTTACCCAGGCTGGAGTGCAATGGCATGATCTCGGCTCACCGCAACCTCCACCTCCTGGGTTCAGGCAATTCTCCTGCCTCAGCCTCCCGAGTAGCTGGGATTACAGGCATGCGCCACCCTGCCCAGCTAATTTTTGTATTTTTAGTAGAGACGGGGTTTCACCATGTTGGCCAGGATGGTTTCGATCTCTTGACCTCGTGATCCACCCGCCTCGGCCTCCCAAAGTGCTGGGATTACAGGCTTCAGCCACCGCGCCCGGCCCTATATTTCTTAAGAAGAGTCAAGCGGAGCAGTGGGAGAGGAGAAGGAACAAAGAAATATATAACTGGTTGTGATCAATTTTGTAAACAACACTGCACTTGGACCAGCTGTTAGGCAACTGTTAATCTACTTTGTGTCTCATGGATTTGCCTATTCTAGGCATTTAACATAAATGGAAATATACAATGTGTTATCTTTTTAAGACTGACTGCTTTCACGTAGCATAATGTTGTCAAGTTTCACCCATACAACAGCATGTTATCAGTAATTCATTCCTTTTCATGCCAAATAGGATTCCATTGTATGAGTATACCAAATTTTATTTGTCCGTTTATCAGTTAATGGACAAATAAAAATATGTTAAATATTTTATCAGACGCTTTTTTTCTTTTTGGGATGGAATTTCATTCTGTCACCCAGGCTGGAGTGCAATGGCAGGATCTTGGCTCACTGCCACCACTGCCTCCCCGATTCAAGCAATTCTCCTTCCTCAGCCTCCCAAGTAGCTGGGATTACAGGCATGCGCCACCACGCCAGGCTAATTTTGTATTTTTAGTAGAGATGGTGTCTCTTCATGTTGGTCAGATCTCAAACTCCAGATCTCAGGTGATCCACCTGCCTTGGCTTCCCAAAGTGCTGGGATTACAGGCATGAGCCACCGCACCCGGCCTCATATGCTTTTAAGGGGTAGATATATCCTGACACTGGGTACTGTTCTTCTCAATTGTGAGAAATAAACTACTGGCATATAAACTTAGCATACATTTATTTATGGTAAATAAATAAACCACTTACCACGAAGTCTAACTAAAAGGCTTGGATTTCTGGCTTTGGAGGTGGGGCTTGTGCTCCCCACAGTACTACGGAGAGAATGCTCTTTGGTACAACTGGCTATTGACCTCCATGCATTCTGAGGGGGCACCTCCATTCCAGGAGCTGCCTACAGCATAGTCATGCCTAATGCAAAATCACTCCACAATTCATTCTTTTAGGACCATGTATAGACACCTGTGGACTGTCCTTTTGGGAGCTGGTGTTTCCACTTTTTGGATTTTATGAATAATGTTCCTAAGAACACTTGTGCACAAGTTATTAGTGGACTTATATTTTCTTTTTTTTTTTTTTTTTTTGAGATGGAGTTTCACTCCTTACCCAGGCTGGAGTGCAATGGCGCGATCTCGGCTCACCGCAACCTCCGCCTCCTGGGTTCAGGCAATTCTTCTGCCTCAGCCTCCTGAGTAGCTGGGATTACAGGCATGCGCCACCATGCCCAGCTAATTTTTTTGTATTTTTAGTAGAGATGGGGTTTCACCATGTTGACCAGGATGGTCTCGATCTCTTGACCTCGTGATCCACCCACCTCAGCCTCCCAAAGTGCTGGGATTACAGGCATGAGCCACAGCGCCCGGCCGTATTCTCATTTCTTTGAGGTGCATACCTGGGAGCTGAATTGCTGGATCATATGGCCACTTCCAATTTCTTCACATCCTCGTCCACACTTGGTATCTGTCTTTTTCATGATAGCCATCCTAGTGAGGAAAGTGGTATCTCATTGTTTTGATTTGTATTTCCCAGATCGCTGATGATTCTAAGGCCTTCACTAGGCACCATCTTTGGGCTTCTTCAGATCTGGAAAAACCCATGTTGTTAGGGGATTTCTGAGCTTTAGACACATAACTCTTAACAGTGTGTAATGTTTTTATCTTAATTTTGGTGCAGTTAAAACACGGCAAGATTTTCAGACTTACACCTTCTCCCCATCTGGGCCCGACATAGATGTTTGATGGCTCTGCCTTTTTCCCCTTCAGAACTCCACAGCAGGCAGTGCCATCACCAGGTCACGAGCAATGGCAGGACCAAAATTCAGGGACCACGAAGGCCGAAGGGGTGCCAGTGGGAAAGAAAGGAAGCACTGCTGCAGGGGGCAGCCCTCACTAGGAGCCCCTTAAAGCTAAGACATTCAAGCATGCTGTAGTACTGTGGCTCCAGATATACTCACTCCGGTGGGGCAGGTGGCATGGAGAGGCTAGGTCCAAGCAAAGCCCATGGCCATGGCCACCAGAACAAATAGAGAAGACTCCCTCATGTGTTGTAAAATCCAATGAAATAAGCCACATCCATGCACACCCTTTCAGTCACCAATGAGGAGAAGGAAAGCTTTAGCCACCACAACTCCTGACAACAAATCCAGTACCAAACTCCATTCACAAATGTCCCAAAAGAGAGAGAAAGCTCGTCTCCTCATTGCGTGCTGAGAAAAGATGATGATTGTCACGAGCTTAATGAATCCAGGAGAGAACGAATGGCTCTTCATTTCTACATTTTCTGACCAAGCTGTTGCCCTTGAGTCATGTTTGTACTTAGAGGAATCCCAGAACATCTACTTAGAGAGAGATTAGATGGATACTCCCCAAGCACAGTCCACAGGCGTTTGTACTTGGCCATCCTGGAAGAAAGAATCAGAGAGTGATCAAAGAGGATTTTTGCTTCCTGCGTTAGGCAATAATTATGCTGTAGGCAGCTCCTGGAATGGCAGGTCTCCCTCATGATGCATGGATGTCAACAGCCAGTGGTAGAAGATTATTCTTTCCATAGTACTGTGAGGACCACAAGCCCCACCCCCAAAGCCAGAAATCCAAGCTTTTCACCGAGACTCAGCTGTAAGTACTTTATTTATTTATCATTAAAATTGAGAAAACCTGCCCAGTGTCAGGATACACCTATCCCTTAATAACATATTGTATATTGTGCATATTTTTATTACCATTTTGATAGCATTATACAATGACATTTTCAACATATTTTCTGTGTGTATACATTTCTTTTTCTTTTTTTTTTTTTTTTGAGACGGAGTTTCGCTGTTATCCAGGCTGGTGTGCAATGGCGCGATCTCGGCTCCCTGCAACCTCCGCCTCCTGGATTCAAGCAATTCTCCTGCCTCAGCCTCCCAAGTAGCTGGGACTACAGGCACGCGCCATGCTAATTTTTTGTATTAGGCATGCCCAGCTAATTTTTTGTATTTTTAGTAGAGACGGGGTTTCACCATGTTGACCAGGATGGTCTCCATCTCTTGACCTCATGATCCACCCGCCTCGGCCTCCCAAAGTGCTGGGATTACAGGTGTGAGCCACCGCGCCCGGCCTGTGTGTATACATTTCTACAGTACTACTTATAAAATCAGAATAAAACTTACTTTAGAAATTATCTGCTCCAGAAGCTAAGGAATTTCTGAGTGATTTAAGTGAGATCATATAAGTGAAAACTTTTTCATGGCATAATAGAAAATGCAGTCTTAGTACCCTATTTTTGACAAGCAGGATAGAAAGGAATAATTTTCTGGGAGAGAGCATAGGGATATATTTCCACTATGATATATTACAGTATAACAATAGGTACAGACAAAATAATTGTTTAATGAAATATGATTAAATTTATACAAAACCTATATTTGGAAACATATTTATTCATTAACTAGGGGTTCTCATCTTTATGTGGCAACACGTTGATGTTTGGGGAGATGTGTTGCAAGCAATCATTGAGCATAATAAAGCCTAGAAGCTTATGAATGATTTATTTTACCTATAGTCCTTTTTATCAGAAACACACATTTAAAGTGATTTGTAAATAATTGCATTCCCAATCATTTGACCTACAGACTGTTGATGGATTGGGAAAGAAAGAAGCAGAGTTCCTGCTTGCTGGCTGGGAACTGAGCAGAATGTGCCATGTGGTCTCCATTGGAACCATTGCTCTTACAGGGCCGTGGTGCCACATTTATGCCCCAACAGGCTGTTCTCTTCCCCAGGTCTCTAAGATGTTTGCACCAGAATGGTTGAACAGAAACGTCCTCCAGGTGTCAGGTAAGATGTCTCTTCCTAATCTTTCTCTGCAGGTCTGACTAACGTGCTGGATTTTATATCTTTCTTGTTTCACTGACTTCCACCTGAGTTGTTTGTGAACAGTCTTTGAGCCCCAAGCTTTGGGTCCCCGTTCAGCTTCAGTAGATAGGGAGTCTGGATGCCACTGGGAGTATCAGGCTCTGTGATGCCAGGGTCAAGCATCTGAGGCACCTTCTCATACATAGGGCATTGGAGGCCAGTCCTTCTCCACTCTGACATACATATTCATGAGAAGGGGCTCTAAATCTGACAGCGGCTTTATGCTACATCTGGCATAGGCTTGGGAGGAGTGCAATTTTCTGTGAGACCCCTATAGAGTTACCCTCTTCTCAAAATTAACACAGTTTAAGAAATGCCAATCTATGTCATGTTTCAGGCAGAGAGAGACGTTGAGAAATATGTGTCCAATAAATACTATATGCTGTCATCACGGGGCTGATAGGGCAAATATAATTGGTGGGAAAGTAAATAGTCACTAATTTCATCCTTCTTTTAATTCCAATAAATTCATCTGATCAGCGTTAACATTAACTTTTGCTTTGACTTGCCCTGTTTTGTCACTGCTACTGATTGAACTGATTCCCAGGAGATTGAAAAGAGGTAGGTATTTTTGCTATTTGTCCTTTCACTCTTTATTTAAGGAATTATGGAATGCAGAACAGAGAATTGGAAAGAGTATGGACTTTAGAGTCAGATGGACCTGGTTAAATTCCACACTAATATAGTAGCCAGGTAACGTTAAGCATCAGTTTCCTTACTTGCAAATCTTAATAAATACCTACTACATAAGGTTGTTGTGCATGATGAGACTGTATGTGCAAAGCACCCAGTGCGGTTCCTGGTACTTTGTAAGTACTTAATAAACAGTAACCACCATTATATTTGGGGCTAAAGTTACTGTCAATCACAGAGCTATGTAGGGATGGAAAGAAAGCTGGGATTGCTTGTTAAGCCAATTTCTGTAATTTGGTCAATCATACAATATAACACACTGTGAACAGTGGTGCTGAGCAGAGTGTTTTCTGAAAGGGAAGATACTCCGTTTACATTTTATGTATTTTTACTTATGTGAAATTTTTCAGTAAGCATGTGCTACTTTTGAAATTTTTTATTTTAAAAAATATATAGGGCCGGGTGCGGTGGCTCACGCCTGTAATCCCAGCACTTTGGGAGGCCGAGGCGGGCAGATCACGAGGTCGAGAGATCGAGACCATCCTGGCCAACATGGTAAAACCCCATCTCTACTAAAAAAATACAAAGATTAGCTGGGCGTGGTGGTGTGTGCGCACAGTCCCAGCTTCTCGGGAGACTGAGGCAGGAGAATTGCTTGAACCTGGGAGGCGGAGATTGCAGTGAGCCGAGATTGCGCCACTACACTCCAGCCTGGCGCCTGGTGACAGAGCAAGACTCTGTCTCTCTCTCTATCTCTCTCTCTCTCTCTCTCTCTCTCTCTCTCTCTCTATATATATATATATATATATATATATGAATAAATATATATATATGAATAAATATATATAAATAAAATTCCTATATATTTTTTTCATTGGAAAATTGAGTGGATTGTTGAATCCACTCAAAAGATCTTCACCTGAGACATGAGAATCTTTTTTGCAGGAGATGCAGCAATCTAGCCTCTGTTTGATTAGCTCCAGCAGTAGTATCTTGTTACTCACTATATATTATAAAATGCTTGCTAATGTAGTCTAAACTCAATTAACAAAACAAACACACTTCAATTAAGTATAAATGTGGAGATTTCAGTTCAATATGCCGAGCGGGTTACCAAGAAATCCTTGGAATGAAGCAAGTAAGCAGAGTTGTGAGCAGGTAACTGAATATTCACATGTTGGTATGAAAAGGGGCGGTTGCTCAGTAGTAAAAAATGAGTCTCTGAGTTCAGAATAGCAGGATAAACTCCTGAAGTCTCAGTTTTCTTATCTGCAAAATGGGGTTCATAAGAGGATTTACACTTTTGAGTTGTTTTGAGAATAAATGGAATAATCCGTGAAGATTGCCTGGCACACAGCACATTCCCAACAAGTATTTAATAAGAGGAATCGTGATGGTATTAGTAGTATGTACCAGAGGTCAGGAAAACGCAGTGCCTTACCTTGAGGTGACCTTGATTGGCTAATCAAGATTTTCCAGGCAGCTGTCCAGTGCTGAACAGATGAGAAGAACAAGATCATCTTTTCATCATCACCATAGGCTGTTGGGCGAGAAGGAACCTCAGAGGTCAACCAGTCTGGATCTTTGTTTAGGAAACAATGAAAGAGAAGCCTAAATCATACTCTAACAGAAGTAAATCTCTAGGCTGACTCCTTTCATAATTTTTAAAGCGTGCGTGATTTGAGACAAATGGGAGAGGGACAAAAGCTGGAGCATCTCAGAAGGAAAGAGCCGATTCCGGACACCATCCTCCATGACTTTGCTCCTCTGCTCTCTTTACCTCAAATAATTATCCCCATATTGCTGCCTGTTTAAATCCTTTACGGTCCACACCAGTACTGTGTCTTTAAAGAACTTTGGTGTCTCTAATCCCACAGACATTCTTTATGGCACCTCTGTATTCCTCAAACATTTATTGAATGCATGCTCGTATATGAGACTGCAGGCTACTTTTTCATACAGAATTGAAAGGTTCAGACTGTAACTTCAGGATGATCATATTTACATTCTGACTTATAAGCTGGAGCTAAATCTTGAGCACATCTGCACGTAAACATGGAACGATAGACACTGTGAACTACTATAGGTGGGAGGGAGGAATGGCAGCAGAGGTTGAAAAACTACCTTTTGGGTACCATGCTCACTACCCAAAACTCAAACCTCAGCATCCTGCAATAGACCCATGTAACAAATCTGATAATGCACCCCAGATACTGAAAATAAAAGTTATAATTATTTTAAACAAAAAAGAGATGGAATTGGGCGCTTTAAGCAAGTATTGAGTGTCCTGTTTCTACAGGTGTTTAGTAAAGGGCTATCTGACCAAAGATTAGTAAAGAATAATAATATTTATTATAAAAGTAAACAAAATGTCACAAAGCTCTCTGCCTTATATAGTAGTTTATCTTCCCATTAGATTTTTTGTTTATTGAAGACAGGAATTAGGTCTTACTCCCCTTTGGCTCTCTTCATAATACCATTATAGAGCTGTATTAGACCCTATGGAGAAACTAAATTGTTTTGAATTGAAAACTGGCCACTACCAAAGAAAGATTATTGGAAAATGCTGAAAGAAAATAAGAATTTCATAGCTTGAAGAATTTTATAGTTGGAAGGCACTTACATGTTGTAAGAGGTAGTAATTTGTCTTTCTTTTTTTCTTTACACTAGCAGCATAGGTGGGATATAAAGGAATGAAAGAAATACTAAATGGCGGAATACACTTCTGAGATGCAATGGAGAATTTTTCTTGACAAATTTATTAAGGAAAGACTTTAAGCTACTAATTTTAGGGGCACATGTAGTTCTTTTAGGTGGGAAAAGCCTACACTTGCCACTCCAGGGTGATCCCCGGGTCAACAGTGTGGCTATTGCCTGGGAACTCATTGGAACTGCAGGTTATTTATATGCACATTCAAGTTTGGGAATGCACGGGCCTGCATGATGACCTTTGAATAGCCCATCTGGTTCTAGGCACTCATAGTATAGGGAGGCAAACAAATAGAAATCTAGGCCAGGTGAAAATAACTCATATATAAATGGCAATAAATTAGCATCGCCACAAGCACCTGAAATAATTTGGGTTTTCTTTTAGAGAGATTGTCCTGTGTTCCGGTATTGTGTGTGTGTGTGTCTGTGTGTGTGTGTGTGTGTGTGTGTGTGTGTGGTTTAAGTAGATCAGCAATTTACCAGCAACATGAAAATTAGATTCAAAAATTTTAATCATTGCTTCGTGTTACTAAAATTAAATGTAAGTAGATGTTTCCCTGATGTGCTGTAAGGATTTTTACAATCACATCAGTTACTCTAGTTTAGTTTATGCCCATTTTGTTTCTTTTGAGGAAATAAACCCCTTAAGGTTACTCAACAAAACATTTCATTTATTGCCAAAGCAAAAAATAAAAAAATAAAAATCCTCTTTTTAGACCCCTAGGCTTGTTTATTTTCCACAGTTTATATTTAGATTTAAAAATTATTTATGCTTAACTTCAGTACCAACTTTCTATTGAAATTTAAATACTTTAAGCTCCTGAAGTCCTTGAGATTTAGAATTTTTAATGAAAGCTCTACGGGCATATTAATCACATGCCTTGCATTCTCAGAATCAAAGACAAAAATGCATAGGCTTTCAAGACCACAGAGCAGTTTGTGAATATAAGATATTACCAGGTATCACTATTAATAATTACTATATGACTTAAACGCTCTGTGCCCCAGTTTATTAATCTGCAAAATGGAGGTGGTAGGTTGTCTTATAGGTTATTATATGAATCAAATAAGTTAATACATGTAAAAAGCTTAGATGTAATACATGCAAAAAGTTAGCACATAATAGAGATTTAATTAGTGTTAGCTATTATTATCTAATGTTTGTTCCTACCCATTACTCAGTTTGAAAAATACTGTTTGAATTCAGGTATGTAAAAATGTCGCATCTTTTCAAAGTAACTCATTGGGGTTTGATTGGATGCGTTATACTAAAATCAATTTGATTGTCAAAGAAAAACACACTTTGAAACTATATTAAGCAAGATTTTTTTTTTTCTGAGACAGACATGCTGTGTCACTCAGGCTGCAGTGCAGTGGCACAATCTTGGCTCACTGCAACCTCCGCCTCCCAGGTTCAAGCAATTCTCCTGCCTCAGCCTCCTAAGTAGCTAGGATTACAGGCAGGCACCACCACGCCACAGATAATTTTTTATATTTTTAGTAGAGATGGGGTTTTACCGTGTTGTCTGGGCTGGTCTTGAACTCCTGACCTCATGATCTGCCTGCCTCGGCCTCCCAAAGTGCAGAGATTATGGGCATGAGCCACCATGCCCAGCCTAAGCAAGATTTTTTTTAAACCAGTTTTTTGGTACATAACCAGTCTAAAAAAATTCACCCTCACATTATTTTTTTCTATGAAATCTATCTATGTCCATGTGACCATGGAGAATAAAGTCACTATTGTATAGGAGAGGGTTTACATTGAGGCTGCCTGTTCCTAGGAATCAGAATATAAATTCTAAGGAGCAAGTGTATATTGTTTTACAGAAAGTGTCATGCATAAGTGGTGACTAAAAATCGTAATTTTAATGATGATGGTGGTGATTGTCCCAGTCCTTTTTTGCATTGCTCTAAAGGAATACCTGATGCTGGGTAGTTCATAAAGAAAAGAGTTTTATTTGGCTCACAGTTCTTCAGGCTGCACAAGAGTCATGGCACCAGCCTCTTCAGGTGAGGGTCTCAGGAAGCTTCCAATTACGACAGAAGGGGAAATGGAGCTGGCACGTAAAGTGGAAGAAAGGACAAGAGAGAGAGAGAAGAGGTGATGCCAGGCTTGTTAGCAGTCAGTGATCATGTGAACTAATAGAATGAGAACTCACTCATTACTGGAAGGACGGCAGCAAGCTGTTAGTCAGAGATTTGCCCCCCATGATCCAAACCTCCCACTAGCCCCCACTTCTAACATCTGGGATCAAATTTCAACATGAAATTTGGAGGGTGAAATATCCAAACTATATTAGGGATGATGAGAAATAAGAAAAAATAAGGCCAGGGACAGTGGCTCACCTTGTAATCCCAATACTTTGGGAGGCTGAGGTCAGTAGATCACTTGAGCCCAGGAGTTTGTGATCAGCCTGAGAAACATGTCCAAATCCCATCTCTGGGAAAAATACAAAAAGTTAGCCAGGTGTGGTGGTGCGTGCCTGTTGTCCCAGCTACTCAGGAGGCTGAAGTGGGAGGTCAACAGCCTGGGAGGTTGAAACTGCAGATAGCCGAGATTGCGCCACTGCACTACAGCCTGGGCAACAGAGTCAACAGAGCAAAACCCTGTCTCAAAAAAAGAGGAATTAAAAAAAATAGACTCACATTACTACTTATCCCATCTTATCCCCCGGCCCACAAGAAATTAGATTTGCCAGTCAGCATAAGGAAAAAAGTTACATAGAGACATATAGAAAGAGATTTTTTTAATGCCCCGTGAATATCTTCCTCAGGGACTGATTTCAACTAATATGAAGTCACATTTCAAGACCTTTATAATAAGTATTGTGTGCAAGTGTGACATGGTAAAAGGCCCATAAAACTTATACCTCAGCCATACCTCGGTTTTCTCTTGAAACTGCTCTCTGTAACCCTAATGTGACAGGCAAGCAGTCCAAACCCACGCCATCTTGGCCCCTGTGACTTGTAAAAAGTAATTAAGGTCTGTGATTTCCACCCAACCCAGACAATGTGTAAACAAATGCTAATCTTGACTTTTGTGAACTACTGAAGTAACAACCAGAATGTCAAAAAGTCCCCTGGCCCTCAGAGAGTCTGGAGCCCCTCACCCTCATCTTCGCCCAGGAATCCACTGAAATGTCCGGAGCCCCCCACCCTCATCTCTGCCCAGGAGGTGATTTACAGAATCCACTAGCCCTCTGAACCTCTGAAGCCCCTCGCCCTCACCCCTGCCCCTCACCCTCACTCCGGAGATGGTTTTATGGGTATAAAAGGTCTTGACACCCTCCTTTCAGGGCAACAGGTTGGAGAGACGAGAGTCCTCCGTGGCCACCGGAAATAAAGACCCTGCAATTTGGCATACTTTTGTCTTGGTGTTGACTTTCTATGCTCGGGCCAGTACAACACAACCTCAGAAACCATATTTTAGAAAATCACTGAAAATTCATATTCCGTTTTCTAATTTAGATATCCATAGACTGGGTGGTGTTTGGATCAGTTTCCCAAAGTAAACTCTTAGGGAACCACCTTCCATGAGGAATTTTATTTCTTCTTGTGAATACATCTAAACATCTACCTACAAAAGAGATTTTCATATCTACCTTTTTGATATGAGGAGTTAAAAAAATACATGTAGCTAATTTTCAAATGACTCAAAGTTTATACAATTAACAGAGAAAACAGAGTAAAATATACACATAACATAAGAAATTTCTAGGAGTACATGCAGATTCCTAGCTCAGTTCTAATGCTGATTTACTATAAATCATTGCTAATAAGGGGCTAATAACGAAAATGCTTATTATTTAGGGAATTAGAATGCCTATAGCTGACCTAGATAAGGTGTTATTTCCAAATCTTTCCTGGATACCTCTTCGCCACATTTTCTGTAAACATTGAGGAGCACAAGATTCCTACCTTAGCCTTCCTCTCCACTTGCTGTATCTGTTCTCCCTGATGGAATTTATGTACAGCTCTGCTGCAACACTCGTCTTCTGGATGACTCCCAAATCCATAGCTGCAGTTCTAGCCTGTCTCCTGAGGACAAATCCTATACTTTGAGCTGCCTAGTGGGAATTTCTGCATGGAGATCACACAGTTACCTAACATTCAACATCATTCAAATCTAATGCAGTGTCTCCTCCCCCAGACCCTCTCTACCTCAGGCATATCCTGCTTTAATCAATGATCCCACCATCCAGCCAGCCTACCAGTCCTCCCAAAACTGATTCCACGTCCTCACACATCCTCATCACCCATGGACTTTAAAGTATTTCAAACATGGCTTCCTCTCTGTGAACTAGAGCTTTAGGGATTTTCTCCAAGCTCCAAAACATCTTCAGGTATAGACCGTTTCATTTTAATCTGTTTTTAGCACTCAAACTACTCTATCGGACCAAAGAATGGTGTTTTAACCTGAGGTACAGGGACTATAAAAAATAGGTAGGCTCTGCTGCTCTTCTTGCCCATTCTTACACCAAAGCCTGGCTTCCAGGCAGACCTCTGGGCTCTCTGCTGGCCGTGAGGAAAGGAGAATATTTGCTGAGGTCCCTATTGCAGGAGGACTCAGTTATTTTTGTCCCCAAGGACCTTACCCAAAGAGACAGGCCTGCTACAGCTTCACACAGCCTAATTCTGTGCCCCAGAGCAGCCAATGCCCTGCCACCTCCTCTTGAGTAGCTAATGAGGTTGTGTTTAAGGTACAAATCACCAGGCTCCTCGAAATTAATCTTCTAGAGCTTGCAGCAAGTAGCTAGAATTGTCCCACTAGCTTCTTGCAACCTTGTAGAAATCCCTGGGAACAGACAATGCAGCTGTAGGGAAAGGGGCTCCCAGAACTCAGAATCTGGCAACCTTTCCTCCTCTAGTAGTAATGAAGCTCTCAGATAAGTTCACTAGTGTTCCAGAGACCTCAAGCATCTTTTTCTTGTAGTTTTTTGGCCAATATAAATCCTCCAAGCTTGTTTAGCCTTGGCTGAGCAAGTCCACACTATTTTACTTGTGATTTCCAACAACAAAGTTGCCTGGGATACCAACCTGCTATCCTATTATTACGGGACAATGTTGTCAGACATGGCCTCTTACAATAAAGTACACACACACACTCACACAAACACACATACATCCCTTGTGAACACGGCTTTCTATCTGGGGTCGAGGCCCCACGTGCCAACCAATCACATTTACTCTTCCAAACAGATCGTTGTCATGAAATGAGGTGATATGATTTGCAAGCTATGTACTGAGCAATAATTACGGTAAACAAGAAGCAGAAAGATGAAAAGTAGAAAAATACTTGTCTTAGTAACCTAAAAAACATTCAGGTCTGGTTTTGACTAATCCTGAGATGAAAATTGCATTGAAAAATGCCTCTTATTCAGCAAACCACCATAGCATATGTATACCTGTGTAACAGTCCTGCAATATCTGCATATGTACCCCAGAACTTAAAATAAAAAATAAAAAATAGAAACTTCCACAGAAAAAGTACCTCTTACTTTTATCTCTTTCCTTATTTTTATAAATCAAATTATAATTCACATTGAGTAAAATGCAAAAATCTTCACTATATAGGTTGATAAAATATTACATGTGTGTAAACTACCAAAATCAAAATAGGAAATGTTGGGGTCCGGCACGTCTGCGGGGGGGCTACCGACCTGCGGGAGTACCCAAGACCACCAACGTAGATGTCTCATTCAACCTGAGGGAGAGAGTGCACAGAAGTGAAAGAAAAAAGGAAAGTGGAGTCTGGAGGTCTGCCTAACTTATGGTCAAAACGCAGCAAGTTTATTCTTGCGGGTTACAGCTTTTTTTTTTTTCATTTCTTTTTATTGCATTTTAGGTTTTGGGGTACATGTGCAGAACACGCAAGATAGTTGAATAGATACACACGTGGCAGTGTGTTTTGCTGCCTTCTGCTCCTTGACCCACATTTGGCATTTCTCCCCATGCCATCCCTCCCCCGCTGCCCCACCGCTGTCCCTCCCCTATTTCCCCCAATAGACCTCGTGTGTAGTACTCCCTTCCCTGTGTCCATGTGCTCTCATTATTCATCACCCGCCTATGAGCGAGAATATACGGTGTTTCATTTTTCTGTTCTTGTGTCAATTTGCTAACAATGATGTTCTCCAGATTCATCCATGTCCCTACAAAGGACACGAACTCATCATTTTTGATTGCTGCATAATATTCCATGGTGTATATGTGCCACATTTTCCCAGTCCAGTCTATCATCGATGGGCATTTGGGTTGGTTCCAGGTCTTTGCTATTGTTGCATTTGCTGAAGTTGCTTATCTGCATATGTCCTTAGAGTAGAATGATTTATCGTCCTTTGGATATATACCCAGTAATGGGATTGCTGGGTCAAATGGAATTTCTATTTCTAGGTCCTTGAGGAATCGCCACACTGTCTTCCACAATGGTTGAACTAATTTACACTACCACCAGCAGTGTAAAAGTGTTCTTATTTCTCCGCATCCTCTCCAGCATCTGTTTTCTCCAGATTTTTTAATGAACGCCATTCTAACTGGCGTGAGATGGTATCTCAATGTGGTTTTGATTTGCATCTCTCTAATGACTGGTGATGATGAGCATCCTTTCATATGTTTGTTGGCCTCTTGTATGTCTTCTTTTGTAAAGTGTCTGTTCATATCCTTTGCCCATTTTTGGATGGGCTTGTTTGCTTTTTTCTTGTAAATCTGTTTGAGTTCTTTGTAAATTCTGGATATCAGCCCTTTGTCAGATGGGTAAACTGCAAAAGTTTTTTCCCATTCTGTTGGTTGCACTCTAGTGACTGTTTCTTTTGCCGTGCAGAAGCTATGGAGTTTGATTAGGTCCCATTTGTCTATTTTGGCTTTTGTTCCTAATGCTTTTGGTGTTTTGGTCATGAAGTCCTTCCCTACTCCTATGACCTGAATGGTTTTGCCTAGATTTTCTTCTAGGGTTTTTATGATGCCCGGTCTTATGTTTAAGTCTTTAATCCATCTGGAGTTAATTTTAGTGTAAGGTGTCAGGAAGGAGTCCAGTTTCTGCTTTCTGCACATGGCTAGCCAGTTTTCCCAACACCATTTATTAAACAGGGAATCCTTTCCCCATTGCTTGTTTTTGTCAGGTTTATCAAAGATTGTATGGTTGTGGATATGTTGAGTTGCCTCCGATGCCTCTGTTCTATTCCACTGGTCTATATCTCTGTTTTGATACCAGTACCATGCTGTTTTGATTACTGTAGCCTTGTAGTATAGTTTGAAGTCCGGTAGTGTGATGCCACCCCCTGTGTTTTTTTTGCTTAGAATTGACTTCGCTATGCGGGCTCTCTTTTGGTTCTATATGAAGGTCAAGGTGGTTTCTTCCAGTTCTGTGAAGAAAGTCAATGGTAGCTTGATGGGGATAGCATTGATTCTGTAAATTACTTTGGGCACTATAGCCATTTTCACGATACTGATTCTTCCTAACCATGAACATGGAATGTTTCCCCATCTGTTTGTGTCCTCTCTTATTTCGTTGAGCAGTGGTTTGTAGTTTTCCTTGAAGAGGTCCCTTACGTTCCTTGTAAGTTGTATTCCTAGGTATTTTATTCTCTTTGTAGCAATTGTGAATGGCAGTTCATTCTTGATTTGGCTCTCTTTCAGTCTGTTATTAGTGTATAGAAATGCTTGTGATTTTTGCACATTGATTTTATATCTTGAGACTTTGCTGAAGTTGCTTATCAGTTTCAGGAGTTTTTGGGCTGAGACGATAGGATCTTC
>JAPYYA010001829.1:0-14698 GCA_028533165.1 Leontopithecus rosalia | reverse complement strand
ATCCTAACACCCAGATACATAGAGACTTAGATTCAATGAGACAGAAAATTAATAAGGATATCAAGGACCCGAACTCAGATCCGGAACAAGCAAACTTAATAAATATTTACAGAGCTCTCCACTTCAAATACACAAAATATACATTCTTGTCAATACCACATCACACCTACTCATAGGTTTAAATGAAACATTGATTGGTCATTATTAATACCCGTTTTTTTCAGAATAAAGCAATATTTCCGTTCACCCTCCCTCTTTCTCTTCCTCTTTCTTCCTCTCCTTTACTCATTATTTTTCCTTTCTTTCCTTCTCTCAAAAAAAGAACGAAATCAACTTGTAAACTTCTAGATCCAGGTCGGCAATATCTCTCATTGCTTGATTTCCTTCCTTCCCTTCCCTCCCTCCCTCCCTCCCTTTCTCCCTTCCTTCCTCCCTGCCTTCCTCCTTCCCTCCTTTCCTACCTTCCTCCCTTCCTCCCCCCCCAAAAAAAGAAAAAGATGCTATGTGCTTCATAGTCTATAATTTGCCTAAGGCAGGATTTATGGGAACTACATGTTTACCGTAACATCAAAGTTGTCTTGGCTTACACAGGAAGAGTAAATAAAGTAGAAATCTTGGAGGCCTTTCTAGAACTGGGGCACCTAAAAAATCAACAGAGTGGATAAGCATATAGAATGGCGAGTTGTGGTGGCTCACACCTGTAATCTTGGCACTTTGGGAAGCCAAGATATGCAGATCACTTGAGGCCAGAAATTCAAGACCAGCCTAGCCAAAATGGCAAAAACCTCTCTTTACTCAAAATGCACTGGGTGCTGTGGCACATCCCTGAAATCCCAGCAATTAGGGTGGCTGAGGCAGGAGAATCACTTGAACCTAGGAGGCAGAGGTTGCGGTGAGCCAAGATCATACCACTGTACTCCACCTGGGCAACAGAGTAAGACTCTGTCTCAAAACAAAACAAAAGAATATGAGATCAAGTGTCTTTAGCCTCCACAAGCATCCAGTCTCACCATTGAGGGTTAAGATTTCAGCATGTCAATTTTGGGAAGACAGATACATTCAGTTCATAACAATCACAGAGTTTAATGTATATAATCTCTTTTACTATGTTACTAGATCCAGTTTGCTAGCATTTCATTGGGGATTTTGTACATCTGTATTCATAAGCAATGTTGCTGTGTAGTTTTCTTTTCTTGTGATATCTTCATCTGCTTTGGTATTAGAACTCATCAAATGAGTTAGGCAATGTTCTCTCCTTTTACAATTTCAGAAAAGTTTGGGAAGAATTCGTGCTAATCCTTCTTTAAAGTTTAGTAACTCACCAGTGGAACCATTTGGTCCTGGACTTTTCTTTGTTGAGAGATTTGTTTTTAATTTTCAACTTCATAAATGTATTTTTTGTTGTGGTGGTAAAATATGTACAACATAAAATGTACTATTTTGCCCACTTTTATATGTACACTTCTGTGGCATGAAGTACACTGACATTGTTCTCCAAGCATCACCATTCATTTTTCCAAACTGAAACCCCTCATTCCTCTCTCCACAGCCTCTGCCAACTACCTGGGAAATTTTAGGCTACTCACTCAATCTCTTTACTTATAGATCTGCTTAGGAATTTTTAATTTCTTCTTGAGTCTGTTTTGATCATTTTTGTGTTTCTAAGAATTTGTCCATTTCATCTAGGTTATCTAATTTGATATACAATTCATAGAATTCTATCCAAAACATTTTATTTCTTTAAGATTGGAGGTAAGGCCCCCACTTTTATTTGTGATTTTAATTATTTGCATATTTTCTCTCTCCACTTTTCTTCTTCTTCTCCTTCCCCTTCTCTCTCTCTCTCTCTCCTTTCCTCCCTCCCTCACTGTCTTTTTCTATCAGAGTAGCTACAAATTTGTCAATTCTCTTGATCTTTTCTAAGAACCAACTCTTGTTGATTTTCTCTATTATTTTCTCATTCTCTATTTTATTTATCTCCACTATAATCTTTATGATGTTCTCCCTTCTGCTAACTTCGAATTTAGTTTGCTTTTCTCCTAGTTCCTAAGTATAAAATTAAGGTATTGATTTGAGATCTTCTTTTAAAATGTAGGCCTCTATTGCTATATATTTCTCTCCGATCACTGTTTTGGCTGCATACAATAAATGCTAGCATGCTGTGTTTTCATTTTAATTTATCTCAAAGAATTTTCTAATTCCATTTGTGACTTCTCGATCCATTGGCTTATTTTTAAAGGATATGTTGTTTAATTTTAAAATATTTGTGAATTTTCTAGTTTCCATCTGTTACTGATTTATAGCTTCTTTCTATTTTTGCTGTAGAAGATATTTTGTATAATTTCAATATTTTTAATTGATTGATAATTTTTTGTGGGATAATATATGGTGTATCTTGGAGAATGTTCTGTGTGTACTTGAGAGAAATATGTATTCTACTGCTGGTGGGTGGCCAAGAGAAAGGAGAATAGACCCAATATCAGGCTATAAAGTTTTATTAACCTGCCAGGCTGCCCTGTAACAATCAGAGGAGGCAGCTCTGAGCTTAAGAAACCAGCGGTTTATATGGGGTGAGTTGGGGGTGGGGAATAAGGGGTCTTAGGACTGAGGTAATCTATCCGCTGATAAGAGGCACAGAGACATTGATTGGTCATTATTGATACCCATTTTTTTTTTCAGAATAAAGCAATATTTCCGTTCACCCTCCCTCTTTCTCTTCCTCTTTCTTCCTCTCCTTTACCCATTTTTTTTCTTTCTTTCCTTCTCTCAAAAAAAGAAAGAAATCAACTTGTAAATCTCTAGATCCAGGTCGGCAATATCTCTCTCATTGCTTGATTTCCTTCCTTCCCTTTCCTCTCTCCCTCCCTCCCTTCCTTCCTTGCTTTATCCCTTCCTTCCTCCCTCCCTTCCTCCTTCCCTCCCTTCCTGCCTTCCTGCCTTCCTCCCTTCCTCTCCACCCCCCCAAAAAAAAGAGGCACAGAGATCATTTGTTAACTTGTAACAGACCTACAGTATATCATCCTGTGATTTTTGTGGTGGCAGTCTCTTTAAAAAAAAAAGACAGAAACCAGGATTTTTTACAGATATGTATCAAACAGGAATTTACAAGTATTAATAACCAACGTATGTTTTCCCTGTCCTCCCTCGAGCTGCCTGGATGGCTGTAATTAGGCTTTGCTTAATTGCCACATGTCTGGCAGCCTTGGTGTGATGCCTAGGTAGGGGTTCAGGAATGCAGCTGCAGAGCAATTAGAGGGGCATGGGGTCAGCCTGCACCAAGGGGGGTTTCTGAGACAGCACAGCTAGTCCCTAAAGGTCTGCTTGGTTTATAGTATAGTTTCAGTTCTCCATTTTCTTCTAATCTTAGTTCTTGTTGTTCTGTTGTAACCGAGTGAGTGTGAAATCACCACAGAGACAAAGACTAGGCCAAATTACAGGGTCATTATTGCTGGCGGCCATGGAGGACTCACATCTCTCTAACCCGTGGCCCCGAAAGGAGGGTTTCAAGACCTTTTATGCCTGTAAGCCACCTCCTGGGTGGGGGTGAGGACAAGGGGCTTTGGACATTCCAAGGACCAGGGGACTTCAGACATTCTGAGGGCCAGGGGACTTTGGACATTCTGATTGTTGCTTAAGTGGTTCACAGAAGTCAAGATAAGCATTAGTTTATACATTGTCTGGGTAGGGTGGAAAATTACAGACCTTAGTTACTTATTACAAGTCTTAGTTTTTCTTAAAATGGTGCAGGGGCCAAAATGGCGTTGGTTTGGACTGCTTGCCTGTCACATTAGGGTTACAGAGCAGTTTCAACCGAAAGCTGAGGTATGGTTGAGGTATGCAGTTTATGGGGCAATTACCGTGTCACAGTCCCCCCTTGTTTTATTTACAGGAATTAAATCATTGATTCCTCCAGCAGGTTAGTATTGTTTGTTTGTTCTAAGGGCCCATATTGAGACCATTTTAATATCATTAATTTTACAGAGTCTACCCTAGCTTTCATGAACCTGAGCAGTTGGTTTAGGAGGCAGTGGCCGAACATGAGTCCCAGTAAGAGTAGGGCCAGAGGTCCCACCAGGCCCATGAGATAAGTGAGTCAAGAGGACCAGGAAAACATTTTTTGATACTAACTTTCTGAAGCCTCGAAGTTGTTTTCTGGTTTCGAGATTTTGTCTGACTAGGGAGAGGCTCTCTCGCATGAGGCCTGACCCATTAGCGTAGAAGCAACATTGTTCATTAAGGGCGGCACATAACCCCCCTTGTTTTAAGAATAGTAAATCTAATCCTTGCCTGTTTTGGAGGACCATTTCAGCCAAAGACTAAACCTGATCAATGAATTGGGAAATGGAGTTTTCCAAGTGGCTTAAATCAGTATCTATGTGCTGAGAGAGAGTTTTAAAATTTTGGTCCCCAGTTATAAGAGCTGATATTCCAACTGTGGTGGAGCCAGCAATACCTAATCCAACTAGTAGAGGGATGATGATAGGGACTTGCTTCTATCAGGCAGTAATAATATCTGAGGGGACTCTGGGGAGGATGTGTACTGGGGTGCAGAGTATGGGAGTAGAGCTGTTGAATTGGTATGTGGAAATGCAGTTGGTGAGGCCAAAGATGCAGGCTAACCAAGTGGCATTTGGGGCCTGATAGTAAAGGTTTGTACCATTAAAGGTACATCATGAGAGACATTACAATAGTGTCCATAGGGAGAACCTGCAAGGGTGTAATTTGGGGAGGGGTAGCAGTGCCCAGACCCTTCTGTGTCTCCCAGGGTTAAATGGAGTGTGGATTGGGAGCACGAAGAAATGGACAGGTTGGCAGGTAATTGGGAAGCAACCCTGTATAAAACGGTGGTTGAGGGTTTAGACAGAGCCAACAGTTTTTCCCTAAATCTGGGTTAGATTATTTGAGGAGGTAGTAAGCTGAGGACAGCAAGGTTAGCAGGTGTCCTCTTTGAACAGAGTTGGAGTTGTAGGGGAAGGTCATTGAGGGGGAGTATTATTTGTCTGGATGAGCAGGCTTTGTATCTTTAGGGGGGCTTCTTGTTGTTGTATGACCTGGACACTGAGTCCTACAGGGTGGTTGGGTCAGGGTGGGGTTATATGCTAGATGGTAAAGATGTTTCCCATGTCCCAACCAGTCACGTATACCCTGAGCCCCAGGTCCGTCTCGTGTTCCATTTATTATCAGGAGTCTTTGCAGTTACCCTAAGCAGGTTGCAGGACCTGGTGGAACATAGGGTTGGAGGAGACACTTGCTGAAGTGAAATGAAAGAGTCTATGTTTTGGTTGTATCCTGATATGGTGGAGATAGTCTCACAACCCCGATAGGGGCAAAAGAACTCATTTAAGTCTTCACAGTTCCATCTTTTTTGTGGGGTAGATTCTGGGCACAGATATAATCCCATGGTCTGGAGTTGTTGCTCTGCCCCTAAACTGCTGCACCTGGCTATACTTCCAATTGTTCTGAAATTTAGGTTTGGGCCCAGGAGGGCACAGAGGTCTAGGGAGAAGATAATGGGGTTCTTTTGAATGTACTCAAGGGTTAAGTTGACTAGGGTGGATCCTTGTCAAAACATATCCTCCGGTAGAGCCCTTGGTGAGGACCCATTGATAGTAGGTGGGTTCTAAGGGGGGTTTGCTATAAGGATTTACAGCACGGATTAGGGAGGCGAGGGTGGTTATTTCGAAGAGCACCCAAGTCTTAGCTTTAGTGACTCGGGGGATGAGTGGTTGATGCTCCATTGTTTTTCCAGTGGGGCAGTCTTGACCTGGGTGTGATGAATCCAGGCCATTAGTCCGTCCACCCTGAGTGCAGTGGGAGTAGTCAGGATAACCATGTAGGGTCCCTTCCAATGGTGTGTGAGGCCGGAGGTGGCGAACCTTTTAACAAGGACAGAGTCTCCAGGCTGGAAGGGGTGTGTCGGCTGGTCTTCGAGGTCCAATGGCGTGGAACAGGTGTCCTTATTGAGCTGGTGTACCTGGGATTGAACAGACTGGAATGCCTGTAAGGACTTAAGGAGTGTATAGTTATGGACTAAGGCATGCATGGTATCCACGGGTCTGGGGAGTAAGGGAGGGGGCCTGCCGAACATGATTTCAAAAGGGGAGAAATCTTTCTGATAGCATGTGCGTCGGACACGGAGTAGAACAAAAGGAAGCAGGCTGACCCAGTTTTCACCGGTCTCTAGGATAAATTTTGTCAGGTTTTTTTTTTAGGGTCCAGTTCATTTGTTTGACTTGTCCTGAACTCTGGGGTTGATAGGCTCAGAGTAATTTCCAGGATATACCCAGGGCCTTAGCTAGGCCCTGAGCAATTTGTGCAGTAAAGGCAGGCCCAATGTCCGACCCCAGCATTAGAGGGAGGCCAAACCAAGGAACAAGGTCCTATAATAGTTTTTTTGTGACCACCAAAGCAGTCTCAGACTTAGTTGGGAAGGCCTCAACCCATCCAGAGAACGTATCTATAAACACAAGGAGGTATTTATAGCCATTTACTGGGGGTTTTATTTCAGTGAAATCTACTTCCCAGTGCTCCCCAGGGCTAGTCCCTCTGAGTCTCACTCCTACCTGGCTAGACCTCTTCCCTCTCGGGTTTACTCAGGCACATATATCACACTGAGTAGTGATTTCCTTGGTAAGTTCATATAAATGGGGAATGTAGTTCTTGGCTTTTAGCAGTTCAGTTAGTTCGGTCTGTCCTAAGTGAGTGGCCTAGTGTGTGTCCTTAACTAGGGCCGGTCCTAGAGCCTCGGGGACCACAATCCTTTGGTCTGGCACTATCCACCATCCTATGGAGCCCTGTGTGGCACCCTGTTCCTTTGCAAAGTCCTTCTCACCTGAGGAGTACATGGGAGTAGGGGGCAGATCTGGGGTGGACAGGGTTACGAGGAGGGTCAGTGGTTTCACTGGCCCCATGGTTGCCTGTCTGGCTTGTAAGTCAGCCACTCTGTTTCCCTGATGAATCTGGTGAATCCCCCTTTTGGTGTCCCTTGTAGTGGACTAATGCCACAGTCTTGGGCTTCCATATAGCCTCCAGCAGAGCTAGAATTTCCTCCTTATTTTTAATAGCTTTTCCTTCTGAGGTAAGTAGTCCTCTTTCTTTATATATTGCTCCATGTACATGAGCTGTAGTGAAGGCATAATGGCTGTTGGTATAAATAGTGACAGTCTTTCCCTCTGCCCAGTTTAAGGCTTTTATCAGGGCTATAAGTTCAGAATTTTGGGTTGAAGTCCCATGAGGAAGGGCTTAGGCCCAGATGACCCACTCTAGGGTGACCACAGCTGCCCCCACATACCTGACTCCATTGACCATAAAACTGCTGCCATCCATATATAGTACCTCTTCTGGGTTCCGTAAGGGAAAATTGGTGAGGTCCAGTTGAGCAGTTTGGATGACATCTATTATTTGTTGACAGTCATGTATGGGTTCTCCTGGCTTACTATTAGGCAGCAGTGTGGCCAGATTCAGGACTGTAGTCTTTAAGAACTTGATGTGGGGCTGGTCCAAGAGTAGAGCTTGATACTGTACTGTGTGGGCATTAGACATCCACCTTCTTGGAGTCCCGCGGAGTAGTGATTCTACTGCATGGGGTGCCACTAGGTTTAATTCCTGCCCGAGAGTCAGTTTGTCCACCTCCTTTTCCAACAGGGCTGTTGCTGCTGTGGACCGGAGGCAGACTGGCCACCCAGAGGCTACAGGATCAAGTCTTTTTGATAGGTAGGTGACCGGCCTGGACCATGGTCCTAATGCCTGGGTGAGCACCCCCTTCGTGATTCCTTGTTTTTCATGTACAAACAACCAGAAGGGTTTAGAAATATTTGGCAATGCCAGAGCTGGGGCCAAGGTTAGGGCAGCTTTAAGTTTATCAAAAGCCTGTTGTTTTACTGCTGTCCAAATTAGGGGTTGATTCTTTCCTGTGCAGGCATACAGAGGCCTTGCTATTTTGGCAAAACCTAAAATCCATAGCGTGCAGTACCCTACCACCCCAAGGAACTCCTGAACTTGGCTTTTTGTGGTAGGGGTGGGTATCTGTAGTACTGCTTGGACTTGGCTGGGCACCAGCACCTGGTTGCCCTTTTCTATGACATAGCCCAGGTAAGTAACCTTTTGTTGACAGAATTGGGCCTTTTTGGCTGAGACTCGATGTCCCAGAGTTTATAGGGTCAATAGTAATGACTGGGTAGATTCCCTGCAGGCCTCTTGGGTTCTTGAGGCCAGAAGTAAGTTATCTACATATTGGAGTAGAGTATACTTAGGAAACTTGGCCTGGAAGGTGGCAAGATCCTGCCTAAGTGTCTTATCAAAGAGGGTGGGAGAGTTCTTGAATCCCTGAGGCAGCTGGGTCCATGTGAGTGGCCCTAAGACCCCAGTGTCCAGGTCTGTCCACTCGAAGGTGAATATGGGTCTGCTGATTGGAGACAATGGGATGCAAAAGAATGCATCCTTGAGTTCCAGGACAGTATAGTAATGGTGGTTCAGGTTCAAGAGGCTTAGGAGGGTATATGGATTTGGGACCATGGGGTGGACAGTTTCCACTCTTTTATTTACTTCCCTTAAGTCCTGTACTGGCCAGTAATCCTTTGTGCCAGATTTTAGAACAGGGAACAGAGGGGTGTTCCAGGATGACTTACAGTTGGTGAGAATCCCTCCTTCCAGAAGTCTTGTTATGTGCGGAGTGATTCCCTACCTGGCTTCCTGACTCATTGGGTATTGCCTTACCTGGAATGGAGCTGCTGTTGCTAACAGTTGGACCACAACCAGGGTACGGTGTTCTGCCAGACCTGGGGGATTGGTCTCAGCCCACACTCTGGGTACACTGTCCTGGAATTGGCAGAGGAGGTCTGACATTGATGCCTGATTTGTTTCCGGTGATAAAACTTTCTGCAAGAGATACTCATCTGACAGCACAAGTGGTGAGGATTTGCTGAGGTGCTTTTGATACGGAGAGCAAAGGGGGAATAGAGAAGCAGGCCTGATTTTTGCAGAAGGAGATGGTTGCTTAAAGTTTGTGAAGTAGGTCCTGCCCTAATAGCAGGTAAGGGCATTCTGGAAGAACTAAGAAGGAATGGGTAATGGTGCTGTTTCCTAAGTCTGTGACTCAATTTGTGGTCCATGAGCTTGTCGTGGCCCCCTGGATGACTGTTTTCCTACTGGATAGTGGTCCCAGAGGCTGAGTAAGGACTGAGTGTGCCGCCCCACTGTCCACTGAAAAACTGATAGGTTTGACCCCAATCTTTAAAGTAACCCTGGGCTCCTGGGGCTTAACAAATAAGAGCCCTGGCCCCATCAATCTTGACCTTTTAAATTGAGGATAGCCCTCGGTGGTTTTTCTTGAACAGTTACTCGTCTTTTTCTCTCAGGGCACTTACTTTTCCAATGTCCCTCTTGTTTACAGTATGCACATTGATTTCTTCCTAACAGGGGCCAGGGACCCCGGGGGCCCTTTTGTAATGCACCCTGCCCTCATGGAATGACTCGTGTTTTCCTGAAGGGCCGCTATTACTGCCCTAGTAACTTTTTTGTCTTGTATGGCTCCAGGAGTATCCCTGTTATCAAAAACCTTCTGGTCAATTTCCAGCAATTGGGTCAAATTCATTTCCTGGAATCCATCTAGTTTTGTAACTTTTTCCTGATATCTGGGGCTGACTGGTAGACAAAGGCCAAGTTAATGGCCTGTTGATTTTCTGGGGCCTCAGGTTCCATAGGAGTACAGGTACAGTACGCCTCTTGTAGGCATTCCAGGAAAGCAGCCGGCAACTCCTGTGGACCCTGAGTCACTGTTCCTACCTTGGAGAGGTTAGTGGGCCTCCTAGCCACCCTTTAACCCTTGCTAAAAGATACCAGTGAGAAGTGTTCAGAGCCTGGTGACCCCCGGAAGTGTTGGGGTCCTATTGGGGTCAGGTAGAGGGAAAAATATCTTTGACTCAGTCCCGATTTTCCTCCAAGGTACCCCATATTTGTCCTAATAGGGCTTTTAGGGCCTCTTGTCTAATTCTTCCCCTTTCTTCCGTGGTAAACAGGACCAGAAGTAGTTGCTGGCAGTCATCCCAGGTGGGATGGTGAGTCTGGAGAACAGACTCTAGGAGTCCTGTCAGGGCCTGGGGCTTCTCAGAAAACAGGGGATGCTCAGCCTTCCAGTTACATAAATCACTTGAGGAGAAGGGGGTGTGGACAAAGAATGGGCAACCCCGATTGTCTTCTCCTGTTGGGGGCACCTCTCAGAGAGGAAGGACAGTGGGGGGGCCCACTATGGGTGTGTGGGGGGACAGGGGCTGGCCACTAGTGCTGTCTGGGGTTGAGGGGGTGCTGAGGCCCTGGTTCAGAGAGCCTTGAGTAGGGTGGAGGTAATTCCTGATCCTCTGCTGGGGAGGGAAGTATGCCTGGCACAGAAGGGGTTCCTTTAGGGCCAGCATAACTTGTAGCCCAGCTTGTTTTATGCTGTGTTTAAGTGATGAAGGGGGCTGTTGAACTAGACCTAACAACGGATCAATGTAAGGGAATTAGTCTGGATGCCCTAAGGAGCCCGTCACTATGTCCCACACAGCCTGGGTGACCTTGGGGTCATATGTTCTGGTGTCTGGTCACCCCACCCCTAAAGATAGCCACTTGAGTTTACACAAGGTGCGAAGCTTGCCAGGAGTTAGTTTCACTCTGTATTGGCTGGAGAACCCGTCTTGAAATTTGCCGTCATGCACTGGAGGCGGGTACAGGGCCGGGAACTGGACGATCCCCTCTGGTTTCTCTCCTCAACCTACCAGTTGTTACCCGGACCTTTTTGCTTTTATAGTACTTGCAGTCCTGGAAAGCATTGTATTCATGCCTTGCCCTTTCCAGCACTGGTTTTAAATATGCCTCTGCAGCAAGATCTTGTAAGGAGGGGGCAACAAGCTTGACAGGCCTATCCCTGGTGTGAGGCAAGAAGATGGGCGGAAGTGGCCAGGGGTGCAGGCCGATGTCACCATGTGGGACCACAGCAGTGAATGGTAAACTTTTAAGAGATAAAAAACTGCTTTGGTAGCATCTTCCCTTAGATGTGCCCTGGAGTCCAAGGGCTTAGAGAAGGTTGGAAAGCAACAAAACAAATGAACAAATGGGCTAACAAATCAACTGGGTGTGAATTTTGAATTCATCACGGCTTATAGAGATCACAAAACCTTTTCTAGACAGTATCAACTGGTTGGTGGCAGTCAGCCTCCCAACACTGGGGGTGATGCCAAAAGTCGGAGATCAGGCGAGGATAGGAGCAGGACCCATAATAATGCTTAACCACTTTCTGACAGAATATACAGTGGTCTCTCTTTTTTCACTCTAGGCAAAGAGTCCTTGCTTGTCTTCCCTAGAATATGACTCCTAAGATTCTATAAAAAGGTACAACTGAGTCACCAGGGGCAGAATTGCCTCCTGGATGTTCAAAGGAGAAAAGGAGGGGCCTAATGGTAAAAGAGGAAGAGGAAGAGGAATAGGAAGAGAATAAAGTTATTTCTAGAGGCATAAAATCAGTGAAAGACCCCTGCAACCAATGGTCATTTAACCAATTGAGAGCATCGTCAGGCCCTAGTAAGGCAGGCCTAAACCACTGCAGATCAGTCAATAAGCACCTCAGAAAACTAGAGAATCTACAATAAAGACAGGACCACATGAGAGGTAGACACACACAGGGTGGGTGTCCCCCATGGGAGACCAATCTGATGCCTGCCCAGCCACATCCCCAGAGGCATATTTCAGAGCATCTGGGCTAAGGTGTACCAGTATAAACCCCGGGCCTGGTCACCACAGAGGTGAATCACTGTTATGCCCTATGACATCTCTGTGGAACTGCGGGTGAAGGCCCACACAGGTCCCATAGCCCGCCAGCCGTGGGACTACACATATACACTTTCACTCTCTCACTCACACCGAGGTTATGGAAGACAACTGAAAACTGAATCACCCTAGCCTCCAGTGACGTCTCACGATAGGCTTGCCTTGACAGCGCATTTACGAACATGTCCGGTCCCCTAACCTAGGCTCCTGACAGACTGGTCCCCCAATTCCCAGACCTGGCTTACCTCCAGAGGTCCCATGACTCTGAGGAATTTCAAGTGAATGTTGGCTGAGCAGTCGCCCGTTCGTCACAGGGCTGGAACTCTGGGGCTCTGGAACGTCTCAGGGGGCACCTCCCCTACAGATCCCCCAGGCGGAAGCGGCTGCTCGGGTAAGGCTCTAAGGGCTTTTGTCTGAGTGATGATGTGAAAGGTGAAAGAAATGGAATATCTTGCTGGGACCTCCAAATGTTGTACCTGAGCAAGCACGAATTCAGCACTGAGACAAAGACTAGGCCAAATTACAGGGTCTTTATTGCAGGTGGCCACAGAGGATTCGCATCTCTCTAACCCGTGGCCCCGAAAGGAGGGTTTCAAGACCTTTTATGCTTGTAAGCCACCTCCTGGGTAGGGGTGAGGGCGAGGGGCTTTGGACATTCCAAGGACCAGGGGACTTTGGACATTCTGAGGGCCAGGGGACTTTGGACATTCCGATTGTTGCTTAAGTGGTTCACAGAAGTCAAGATAAAGTGTTAGTTTACACATTGTCTGGGTAGAGTGGAAAGTTACAGACCTTAGTTACTTATTACTTAGTTTTTCTTAAAATGGTGCAGGGGCCAAAATGGTGTTGGTTTGGACTGCTTGCCTGTCACGTTAGGAAAGCAGTTTCAATGGAAAGCCAAGGTATGGTCGAGATATGCAGTTTATGGGGCGATTACCATGTCACAGTTCTAATCATTACAAAAGGTGGGGTATTGAAATCTCCAACTATTATTCTAGAACTGTCTACTTCTCCCTTCAATTATTTCAATTTTTTGGCTTCATATATTTTGGGGTTCTATTGTTTGGTGCACATCTTAGTCACTTTTATGTTGCTGTAAAAGAATACCTGAGACTGGGTAATTAATACATAAAAGAGTTTTATTTAGCTCATAGTTCTGCAGGCTGAGGAGCTCAGTGGCATGACCCTGGCTCTGGCAAGGGCTTCTATGCTGAGCCACAACATGACAAAGAAGGGCAACGGGGAAGCAGATGTGTGAAGAAAGAGAAACCTGAGGGACGTCCTGGCTTTGTAACAACCACACTAGTAGAAACTAATCAATTCCTGTGAAAACTAATCCAGATCCAGTCTTAAGATAGAAAGAACTCACTGACTACCTTTGGAACAACACCAAACCATTCATGAAGGATCTGCCCTTATGGCCCAAACACTTCCCACTATGCTCCACCTCCCAACACCACCACATTGGGAATCAAGTTTTAACGTGAGCTTTGGCAGGAACAAAAAAAATGCCCAAATCATAGCAGTGCATATATGTTTATTATTATATCTTCTTGATAAATTGACCCTTTATCAATGAAGAATGACTTTGCTTGTTTTTTGTAATTATAACTTCATGTCTATTTTATCTGATGCTAGTATAGTTATAACAGCTCTGTTTTGGCAACTATTTGTGTGGAACATTATTTTCTATTTTCAGCCTATTTGTATCTTTGGACTTAAAGTTAGTCTCTTATAGGTAGACAGCATGATTTTATTTTTTAATCCATCCTGCCAGTTTTTGTCTTTTAACTGGTGAGTTTTATTTATATTTAAAGTGATTACTGATAAGAAAAGATTTACTTTTGCCACTTTGCTCTTAGTTTTATGTATATTTTTATGTTTTCCCCAATTCTTTCAATATTGCTTTCTTGTTTGTTTAATTGATTTTTTTCTAACATAAAGTTTGGATTTCCTCCTAATTTCCTTTTCTGGATATTTTAAAATTATTTTCTTAGGAGCTGACATGTGCTTTCAATTAACATTTCTAAAATTAATCTATAGTTATCTCCCTTTATCTATGGAAGATTGGTTTCAGGGCCTCCCTTGGACCCCAAATCCTCAAATGCTCACATCTTTATATAAGATGGTATAATATTTGCATATAATGTACACACATCTTCCTGTATACTTTAAATAATCTCTAGATTACTTACAATACTTAATAAAATGTAAATGTTATATAAATAGCTGTTAGGCTATACTATCTTTCAAATCTTTATGATTTTTATTGTCATATTATTATTTGTATTGATTTTGTTTTCAAATACATTTGACCTTTGGTTGGTCAAATCCTCAGGTACAGAATCTGCAGATGGTGAGAATTAACTATAATTGAAATTTGTATCAGGTTAGCTTTAATAATGTACAAAAACTCTGCTTCTATACAGCTGTCTCTTCCTTTCTATGTTGTTATTGTCACAAATTACATCTTTATACATTGTCTCCCATTAATGTATAATAATTGGACTGGGAGGAAGATGGCGCTGTAGAAGCAACTCACCACTGCAGCTCGCAGTCAAGATGCAGAGGGTAAGCAAACACCGCATTTTCAGACAGATCCTTATAGCCCACAGAGTGGGGGAAAAAGCCCAGGTGTAAAAGGCACGCAGGACTCAAGCGCAGCGCACTCCGCTGGCGCGGCCAGGCAACCAGCGCTGCCGCTGCGGCTGGCGCACAAAACATGCGGGGCTGGGCGCCCTGTTAAACCGGCAATTTGAGACTTGGGAGGGCAGATTGCTATGCTCATCTGATTGAACGGGTTTTGGACGGTGATCTAGACCAGGAGATTTCTGGGAGGTCGACGGGTCTCACCCCCACAGGGACAAGCAATAAGGCGATTCAGAGTGCCGGGGGTTGA
>JAPYYA010001828.1:0-14698 GCA_028533165.1 Leontopithecus rosalia | reverse complement strand
CACTGACAGCAGATAATGTTGTTTGTCATGGGCGTTGGTGCAACCATTTTGAGTATCATGACTTTGAGTATCAAGCCATCTTACAGCCCTGCCTTTTAAGTATCTGTTGCCTCACAGTCAGGTTTCCTAGAAACCATATGACCCTGACTCATGACTGCCTTCTGATTATCTTCCTGACAACAGTGACGTCAGTACTTCTTCTCCTTTGCATTTAAGCGGAGTTAGTACTCTTAATAAACGAGACTTGATCAGACTCCTGTCTTGTCTCCATTCTTCGTGTCTCCTGCCCCTTCTCATCCCCACTCCTTCTTCCCAGAAACTGCATTGTTGCCCCGCAGGTCGGGACATTGGTGATATTTTTCTTTCTGATTTACTAACCCCCTTTGGCATTTCTTATAAAATAGGTCTGGTGGTCTTAAATTCTTTCATCTTCTGTTTTTCTTGGAATAACTTTATCTCCTTCATATTTGAAGAAGAGCTTTGCTTGATACAATATCCTTAGATACCAGTATTTTCCTTCAGCACTTTACAGATGTCATCCCATTCCTTTCTGGCCTGTATGGTTTCCATTGAGAAGTCTGCTGGAAGACAAAGTGGAGTTCCTTTATGTGTATTTGCTTTTCTCTTGCTGCTTTTAGAGATCCTCTCTTTGTTCCTCACCTTTGAGAAGTTGATTAGTATTTGCCTTGGGATAGTCTTCTTTGGGTCAAACCTGCTTGGTGTTCTCTGACTTTCCTGTACCTGAATATTTATCTCTTTCTCAAGTTTTGTAGTTTTCTGCTATTTCTTTGATTAAGTTTTGTACTCCTTGCTTTTGCTTAGCTCCCTCTTGAATACCAATAATTCTTAGACATAATCTTTTGAGGTAATTTCTATGTTTTATTGGCAATCTTCATTCCTTTTTTCTTTTTTCTTTTATTCTGTTCTTACTGTGTAGTGTCAAATAGCTTGTCTTTGAGCTTACTGATTCTTTTCTCTGTTTGATCTTTTTTTATTTTATAAGCCACTAATGAATATTTTAGTTCAGCAAATGTATTTCTCAGTTCTATGATTTCTGTGGGTTTTTTTACTATTGCAATCTCTTTATTAAATTTCTCTGATAAGTTTCTGATTTTTTTCTGTATTATCTTAGAGATCACTGAGTTTCCTTAAAACTGCTATTTTGAGTTATTGATAAGAGAGTTCACATATTACTATCTCATTAGTAGATTATCATCTCATTGGTTTCTTGTTTTGTCCGTTTGAGAAGGGCATGGTTCCCTGTTTGCCCTGGTTTCTTGTAGATACATGTCTGTCTTTGCATTGAAGGATTACTATTTTTTTCAGCCTTCTTTTTGTGGATTTTTTTATTGGATATGTTTGATTAAAGATCCTTTGTAATTTATCTGTTGTCTTTCGTTTTCTTTCCCACAAGTTCACTGTCTCCTTTGTCATACCATATCGTTTCTTAAACCTAGATTTGCCTCGATCCTAGTGAACAATCACCATGCTGCCCATACAGAATAGGGGAGGTCCCAAAAGGGATATCTCTATAGTGTAGGAAGGCTATGTAGTGTTTGTCCCTAGAGACCTGTGGAATAAACATCCTATGTCATGTTGCTAATGAACAGCCACTCTGGTTTGGTGTCTCCCTTGGTTGAGTTACAGAGCAGAGTTTCCAGCATTAGGAATAGTAGTTCTACCTCTTCCCTTCTTCTCTGGCTATCTTCAGGGATATCTCTTGCTTCATGCACTGCCATTGCTTCCTGTGGGTAAAGGCAGGAGAATGTCTTCTGCCAGAGGAACCTAAGATGATGGGAAAGTTAGTTATCCACCTCAATCTCACTTTTTTAAATGCAGAAACTATGAGTCAAAGGGAAGTTTTCTGGGTACTGCCAAGCAGATTGAGGGGAGAGGCATTGTAGATATGGAAGTCCAGTTCTCTTATTACCTGCTTGGAGTTTCTTTGTTTGTTACTTTTCTGTGGCCCTAAAAACTGTCTTATCCTCATATTCAAATCCTGAGTTATTGTTGGTAATAATCTCAGCACTGTATGTATATATCTTTATTTTCTAGTGGGGTTGGGAGGAAGGAGTGAAGCCAACTTTCTTGTACACTGGCATTCTGGAATCAAAAGTCTCCTAGAAAGAACTCTTAAAAATCAATAACATAGAGAAAAGCTGGCTCCAAAATTGGCTGATAACTTGAACACATTTCACAAAAGATACACAAATAGCCAATACAAAAATTAAAAGATTCTCAACATCATTTGTCATTGGAGAAATGTGAATCACATCCCTGATGGGATACCATGCCATACTTACTAGATAGACTTAAAAAGAAAATTCTGATAATATCAACTGTTGAAAAGAGTGATGCAACTAGAACTGATACACTGCTGGTAGAACTGTTAAATGGTACAACTATTTTAGAAAACAGCTTAGAAGTTTTGTGTAGTTACTTACCATACACCTATTCTGTGGCCCAGAAATTCATTTCTATAGTAGGCAGTTTTTTAAGTTCACCCTCAATAATTCTAATTTTCTGCTATTCACAGTCTTACACAAACCCCTTGCCTTCAATAACATGCTTCTAACAATAGAATACAACAACATTAAGAGGATATTGCTTCCACAGTTAGATTATAGAAGATGGTCACTTCCATCTTGCTAACAGTCTCTCTATATTGCCTTCTCAGCTTGCATGCTTTGATAAATCAAGCTGACATCTTGGAGAGGCCCATAAGGCAAGAAACTGAAACTAGCATCCAGCCAATTGCCAACTAGGAACTGAGGCCTTCAGTTCAATTGCCTGAAAGGAACTGAATTTTACCAACAACTATGTGAGCTTGGAAAGAGATCTTTCCCCAATCCATCTTTCAGATGAGACCCCAGCCCCAGGTGACACCTTAATTGTAGCTTTGTTAGAGATTCTGAAGCACAGGATCCAGTTAAGTAGAAGTCAGATTTCTAATCCACAGAAACTGTGTGATGATAAATGTGTATTGCTATAAGCCACTATATTTGTGGTAGTTTGTTCTGCAATAATAAATAGCTAATATAAACTCATATTTTCTAAAGATAAATCAAAATGTAAGTCCATTAAAATGATTTGTACAAGGATTTTCATACCACTAGTATCTGTAATAGCCAAAAACTAGAATGTTGATCAAAAGGTGAATGGATAAACAAATTATGGCATATTTATGTAATGGAATGCTACTCAGCTATGTTAGTAACATGTTAATTACTTTAAGTGATTTGATTGCTAATAGGATGCAAAAATCTCAAATAGTTTATACTCAGGAAAAAACTTAGATATGGGCAAAGGATATAACACAGCAATAACAAGAGGTCCTAAATACAGACTTCTTTATTCCTCCAAAATGGTGTTGGGTTGCCCTGGACATGCATTGGCTCCAGCTCTCAAATCACCACTGGTATGCACACAAAGATCCTTGAAACCAGGAAACAAAGGTCTACCTGAGGTAGGGGTCTCTTATAGCAAGTAGGATGCTTAGGTAGGCACATTACAACTACATATCCAACTTCTAATGTCAACATTGCCCTGGCTTCACCCAAACCAGGTGAATCCATAAATCCACTTGTTATTAGTAAACAAAGTTGATAGGCTTGTATATCCTGCCCCCAAATCACTTACATATGCATAGTTGTAAAATATCATTTATCCCCAATTATTACATTCTCTAGCTTTCCTCAAGTATTAATATACTCCAGGCAATTCTAGATATACATACATGGTCAATCTGCCTGATATTAATTAATACTATACATAAGTATATAAGCAATTCAAGGAAATAAGCTACTGATACACGTACAAGGATGGATCTTACAACCATTATGTGAGCAAAACAATCCAGTCCCAAGAGTGTATACTGTGTGGTTTTATTCATAAGCTATTCTAGAATAGGCAAACCAAAATATAGTGATAGAAATTAGAAAGTGTTTGTCTCTTTTGAAGGGAGAAAGGGGCAGGAGGTGGGAATTGAATGGTAGAGTACACCAGGGAACATTCTGAGTCTGTGGAAAAGCTTTATAACTTGGTGGCAGATACATTTATTTAGCAGATAAATAAACTGACTCTCCCATGTTCTGCCACAGTGGCCACAGACACCATATGGCCCAGATGGCATAGTATGCAATGGCAGTTTCCACTGGTCTGGGGCCCTAAGTGGCTGTGTGGAGAAAAGTTTCCCACTGACTTGTGCTGAACAAGTAGCATGTGTGATAAATCATACGTTAAAGCAATATTTATTTATTGTTACTTCAACATAGCCTAGTTATCCTGACTAACATAGTCAGGATACAGAATTTTTCTCTGTATCTCACAAGCATCCCATATACTTTCTTGAAGCAATAGTTTCTCCATGAATAGACACTGAATGGAAACAAACCCCTACTACCTTCCAGGAGAACACAACATGGTCAAATGGGGCAAGAAAACTGGAAGAATATAATGAAAAAGTTTAAAAATTATATCAAAACTTTTCAGCTTTTTCACAAAACACAAAATGATCAACTGGGGCAAGAAAAATGAAAGAATATAATGAAAAAGCTTAAAAATTATATCAAAAGTTATATCACCTATTCCCATCACATCTTTCAAATAAAATGGAACACTATAAAATATAAATGGAGAAAAGACAGGCTTTAGAACTGGATTTGGGCTCAAGCCAAGGAGAGAGTGCTCACTTAGAAACCAATCCTTTTGGCACCTGGATCTCAGATTTCCAGTCTCAAGAACTGAGAAAATTTATTTCTGTTGTTTAAGCCATCTAACCTACGATGGCTTAAGGCAGCCCAAGCAGACTAATGCAGCTTCTGATATCATTATCATCTCCATTGAACATCCTCAATAAATGTTTTTAGTTAGAGGGAGGCTTTCATTCTTGCATTTTTTGTTCAACAAATTAATGTGCCTACTATACGCCTGATACTCTGCAGGGCACTGGAGCTTGAAGAATGAATAAGGCAGTCATTTCCCTCATGGTGGTTACATTCTAGTAAAAGAGATTTAAACCAGGTAACCAACTACTATATAACATCCAGTAATGATAAATGCCATGAAGAAAAATAAAACAGTCTAAGGATTCGAGTGTGACCAGAGCTGCTGGTTTATACTGACTGATTCATTCAGGCATATACTGAATGACAGGAGACCTGTGAGCAGAGCTTCAAATGGAGTACAGGAGACTGTCACAGAAATATCTGGGGGAAGAACTTCCAGGCAGAGGGACAAGCACGTGCAAAGGCTCAGAAATGGCAATGTATTTGTCAAATTCAAGAAACTGCAAAGAAGTCAATGTGGCTGAAGCAGAGGAAGAAAAAGGGATTAAGAGTGGGAAATTAGGTGAAAATGGCAGCAAGAGTTCAGATAAGATGGAGCCCTGTGGGCCTCAGGAAACACTATGGTGTTTTATTCTGAGAGGTGGAAAGCTATTAGAGGATTTTATGCAGAGAATAACTTGATTTGACTTACATTTAAAAAAATCACTCCCAGCTGCTGAACTGCTGAAGGGAGGATGGTCTGGGAGTGGGAGCAGGGGAGACAGTAAAAGCAGGAAGGCTGGTTAGTTGGCAGTTTATGCAATAGTGTATGTCAGATAGATTGGTGGACTGGCCTAGGGAAGTCATGGTGAGATGGTGAGAAGACATCAGTTTTTAAATATATTTCCAAGGAGAGGGATTTGCTGCTAGACTGAATGTGGAACATAAGGTAAAGAAAAGAGAAAGGATGATTTCAAGGATGTGGGTGGAGCTGTAAGGGGCCTTACAAAGAGACAAGATATCTGGATTATAATTTTCCACCCTACTTCTAACTTGTGACACAATCCCCTCTGTGTGCTGTATGATAAACCTTTAAAGTGGGATTAAAGATGTGAAGATCAAATCAAACTCAAAATGCTTTGAAAAATCATTAGCACAGACTGCCAAACAGTTACCTTTATTCATCCCCAAATACATAACCTCTGTGAACTGCTGCTGCTGCCTCACTGTCTGCCTGATCTTCACCTCCTCCCTGGCATGCACTGATGCAATAAGTCATAAATAATACTGACACAGAAACCATTACTACCTCTGGCAGTGGACAGCATGTGGCACACTATGAGTGATGGTAGCCCGGCATTCAGGTTCAGGTGGCTCAGGAAAACAAGTTGCTCACTTTTCTGTCAGACACTCCTGAAATGATGAAGGGAGCAGAATCAGCGGCTATCCAGGGATGTTGCCTCTGCCTCTAGTTTGTGCTTTATAAACTGGCCATATCACAGTCTGCTGTATTCCTTCACTATGGTATGCTCCTGAACAATAGGACAACGAATATTAGCACTTTCAAGAGAATTTAATTTCAATTTAAGTAAAGCAGAAGTGATCTGCTTTACTGCCCTTCCAGTCCCTGTCCCTGAATTATTTTTCTCTGTATCCCATCACCACTTGACATACAGTAAGTTTTATCTTTGTTAATTGTCTTCCACTCCCTCCTGTAAAATATAAGCTCCTTTAAAGCAGAGACCTCTCTGCCCATTCTGTCTACTGCTTCATCCAAAATGCTTGGTAACAGGCAGCCGAGGCACAATTAATTAATGAATAGGTTTTTTGAGAAGTCCTCAGCTGTTTTTGGAGATCACATTAAAGATTTTCTTTTGCTTATAAAAATGCATAGACATTAAAAAATGTTGGCATACAAATTCAGGGAGTTTACAGAAACCTTGGCATCCATCCATGAATCAATATCTTCCATTAAAAAATCATTAGTATAATCTAGAAAGCCTGCATCAGCAGCCCCAGGTTTTAGATTCTAATCAAGCTCCACCAATGCCTTGCTTTCTGGCTTTGGACAAGTCATTTCTACAATCTGGACCTCACTCTCCTGATCTGTAAAGTGGCTGGAATATACAAGGTGATCTATCACATCCATTTGAAAACTAACATTGTTAATTCTCTAGTGCTGTAAAAGAAATATCCTGTAATCCAAATCCTTCACTGTGCAGCCTAAAAAACTTGAGACCCAGAGAAAATCAAGCACTAGCCACTGCCCCAGGATGACTCTGATCTGAAATGTTCCCATTTACCCAAAGCTGGGTGTCTTCCTGCTCTTCCAGTGGTAAGATGCTGTTTCCAGTTCAAGGCTTGATTGATTGGGTCAGAATGCTTTTTTATTGATTTAACCCAATTCCAGAGCCATGGAAAGTTGGCCACTTATGGTTGACGGGAGAAATAAAGGAAAAGTATAACAGTCTTCTTACCAACTCAGCTATCCTTATCAGCCTTTTTTTTTTTTTTTGCCACACATTAGCCTTTCTTTTTTTTTTTTTTTGAGATGGAGTTTCCCTCTCTTTACCCAGGCTGGAGTGCAATGGCGCAGTCTCAGCTCACCGCAACCTCTGCCTCCTGGGTTCAGGCAATTCTCCTGCCTCAGCCTCCTGAGTAGCTGGGATTACAGGCATGCGCCACCATGCCCAGCTAATTTTTTGTATTTTTAGTAGAGATGGGGTTTCACCTCGTTGACCAGGATGATCTCGATCTCTTGACTTCGTGATCCACCCGCCTCGCCCTCCCCAAGTGCTTGGATTACAGGCTTGACCCACCGCGCCCGGCCTAGCCTTTCTACTTTATTTTTTTTTACTTGTACGTTAGATTCTGGGGTACATGTGCAAATCATGCAAGATTGTTGTGTAGGTATATTCATGACAAGGTGGTTTGTTGCCACCATCCCCCCATCACCTATACCTGACATTTCTCCCCATGTTACCCCCCACCTTCCATCCCACTATCCCTCCCTTAGCCTCCCCCAATGGACCCCAGTGTGTGACACTCCCCTCTTTGTGTCCAGCTGTTCTCATTGTTCAATACCTCCTATCAGTAAAAACATGCTGTGTTTGATTTTCTGTTCTTGTGTCAGTCTGCTGAGAATGATGGTTTCCAGGTTCATCCATGTATCTACAAAGGACACAAACCCATCATTTTTTATGGCCACATAGTATTCCATGACATGTATGTGCCACATTTTCTTTGTCCAGTTTATCATTGGTGGGCATTTGGGTTGGTTCCAGGTCTTTGCTATTGCAAATGGTGCCATGACGAACATGTGTGTGCATATGTCTTTATAATAGAATGATTTTTTTCATATTTTCTTATCAAAGAGGCTCAACTACAAGGTATAAATCCGAGGTCATGATTCAGTGGAAAAGGTTGGACTTAACTGGAAGAAGCCATTTTGAAACAAGGAAAATCCACAAGTCAATGCCTGTCAGAGTTCTTGGTTCAGAGTAGGTAATCGATCACTAGAGGGAAGGATTTAAAAAAAAAAAAAGTTGGTAGACACTAGATGATTTAAAGTTGTTGTTTCCATATCTACCTTTCAGATTCCATGAATACCAGGGGATGGGAAGGATGCTTTCTATAACTTCTACCTTCCCAAAATTTTATATTTGCCACTTCCCATAGTTAGAGAGTAGGACCCTGAACTACAGCCAAGTGCAGATACAACAGCTCATTACTGCATTAGCTTCCTGTAGCTGCTATAAAAATTACCAAAATTGGTAGCTTAAAAATTTATTCTCTCAGAGATCTAGAGGCCAGAAGTTCAAAGTCCGTTTTACTGGGCTGTAATCCACATTGGCAAGACCACACTCCTGGAGGCTCTATGGCAGCGTCTATTCCTGGCCTCTACCAGCTTCTGGTGGTTGCCAGCATTCCTTGGCTTGTGATTGCATCACTCTACACTCTGCCTCTGTGGCAACACAGCCTCCTCCTCTTATGTATGTTGAAATCTCCCTCTGCCTCTCTTTTATGAGGACACTTATGATTGGATTTAGGGCCACCCAAATATCTCAAAATGATCTCACCTCAAGATCCTTAACTTAATCATTTCTACAAAGATTTTTTTTTTCTTCAAGTAAGGTAATATTTACTAGTATCAGGAATTAAATGTGGACATATCTTTGGGAGACCATTTTTCAGCCTACCACAGTTTCCTTCAGAGATTCTCACCCAGAACAGCTGTCCTAAACAGTAACACCCTTGTCCCCACTGTTACCTAGGTATGAAGACAGATCCTTTCTTTTTAATTATTCTCCTTGAACGTAATTCCAGAAAGTTACTTCAATGCCTCTTACCACTGTTATATTTTGAAAAGGGAGAATAAGAGAATAAAATGAAGAAGAATCTCCTTCCTCCCTGTTGATACAGGAACAAACTATTTCATGCTAGCTGGGCTGGGTCACTAGAAGTCAGGCCCACAGAAAGTGAGAAGGTCAGACAGGCTGGGTAAATTAAAGTTAAAACAAAGTTTTCTAGCATAGCATGGCAGGAGAGGAATAGCCACTGTCTTCACAGTTCAAGGTAATAGGCCCAAGAAGACACTGGGAAAACCCAAAACAAAAACATGGTAAAGGCCTTAGGAGACCACTTTTGGCAAATTTCAGTGGCTTTCTATGGTGTGATCAGTTCTACACAATCAGCTTCTCTTTACATAAAAGGACTTCAAATCTCAGGCCAGGAGCCTTTCCTGGTGGAACAAGTGGCCAACTAAGGGGGCCTGTATGAGACAGCTACCTTCCTTACCCAGCCCCAGCTCAAGCCCCTGACTCCAGCACCCTGATGGGAACCCAGGAAGCTGCAGAGCATTTGCCTCTTAGGAAGCAGGATAGGAGTAAAAGCATAAGAGAAGATGCATTATGGTCTGACTTGACAACACTGCTGTGTTCCTGTAAGTGAGAATCGTATAAAGTAAATTGCAGATGAAATAAGAAAATCTTCAAAGCCGAAAGTTGCCCCAGATTTGTGGCCTTGCATTAAATGCACGGCATTTGCTGTACACATTCCCATAATTTGCTAAGAAATCACACAGCTGGGGCTTTCTCTCAGCCCAGGGAGATGGAAATGACTTGTAGTCCTTGCAAACAGAGGTTTTTCATGTCTCTCCCCAGGGTAACCTGAATATTTGCTGCCACACAGAGCATATTACTGCCCCAATTTGTCCTTTTTACAATTCCTCTATAAGAGAGGAAAATATTCCTCTCTTATAGAGGCCATATGTATCTTCCCACTGGCCTCCTTCAAAGACTTCTTGCCATTTTCTGTCTCCCAGCTGTCTTCTCTTCCAAATCTCACTGCCAACAGCCAGTAAGGCTCACATCATTTATCTCTGGATTATTGAAATAATCTTCTCATTTTTCTCCCTGCTCCCCCACCCTCATCTTATCATGCATAGCCTACAGCTTATATGTCAGTTTCATCATGTGACAACCTTGTAAAGGACTTCCCCACTGCCAGCCTGCATGGTTCTGTGGGCAGTGTCTATCAGCTGTCAGGGCTAGCATATCATCACCTAAAAAACATTCACACTAAGGAAGACTGAAAACAATACATTAATTTTGCATATTAAGCCAAATTAAAAAGTATACTTTGTAATAAAATCACTTTCATTGACTCATCTTAGTCTTTCTCAAGTTAGAGAAAAATGGGTGAGTTATTTTAGCCAGCAAAGTGAGAATTTCATATGACTCATGGCCTCCTACCTGTACTCTTCATTTTGCAACAATTATGGATTAGTGAACTGTTATAAATTTGATTTTAGGGACTTCCATTTTTCAGAATTTTACTCACATAGTAAAGTCACTTTTTTTAGTTTTACTCACATAGTATATAGTTGAATCATATATATAAAGTTTCTGTTTGTTACCTTATCTTGTAATAACAGCTGAAGAACTTTCACCTAATTTAAATAGCAAGTTTGAAACACTGAGTACAGATAAAGATGGGAATCCAAGGCAATTCAGATGAAAGTTAATTTGCCAAAAGCAAGTTCACTGAATGATCAAGAGGCCACGTCACCCACATGAAGCTGCCTATGATTGAGAAAATTTGCTATAGCTTTGAACATGAGACTCAAAGCAAGAGTTACAGATCATCATGCAGGTATAGATATGATTGAGTCACTTCTTGAGTTGGCAACTTTGCACAGCAGGCACCACACAGGCACTATAGATTTTTCAATGGCTAACAGATCTAAACACACTGAGGAGGTCAGCTAATTTTTAATTAGGAAAATATCAGAGATAAAAGAAGAGTGAGCAGTTTACTTCCCTCATTTTACATGGATAAGAATACCACGAGAAACATTCATGGCATCAACAAATCTGCATTACATCAAATGCAAAATAATGATGGTAGTCAATTTTGCAGTGACATGCACATATTAATGATATGTCAGAACTGGTCACTTCTATAGGTTTTATTATTTAACAACATAATAGAACAGGATTTATTTATGCATGTTCTTTCAGAGAATATTCTTGCTTTTATGGAAGAGGACTAGATACCTAATGGAAAAACCCAAACTCATTTTCTAAGATAAAATTTAATTGTTAAAAACATTATTTTCACTTTGTTTTCCTCATAAATGTCAATGTTGTAAGAACTTTAAGGGGTTCATTTACTTGTATACATGCTTGTTAAGTTTTTTTGTGACTACCACAACAAAAAAGATTATGGCACTGATTGCTTTAATTACCTGAAAATGTGAGTTTTGCCAGGTAGAGGATGAGTTGAGAGATGGCATCAAAGTTGTCACATGCTTAGGACAATGTGATGTGCTGATAAATACGAAGTCATATGTAGCTCATCAAACAAACAAAATGATAGAGAACTGCTGATTGGTTTTCCACTGTCATGCCTCGGTCACTCTTTTTAGTCTTAACATCCATATTGACAAACTGGTACAATCATTTAATCCATCCAAATTGTACACTGCCTACACAATGGGCCTTCCTTCACAGCTCTCTGGCTTTGTGCCAGCTCGCCTATACCTGGAAAGTCCTTCCTGCTCCTCTCCATACCTGACTAAGATCCTTCCTCTTCCATGAAGCCTCCTCTGGAAACCAACAGTCCTCCTACATCAGCAGTCATAAAGGGGACGGAAGAGGAAAAAGCATATTTATATGCTGAGCCACTCCCTCAAGATTCTGACTCAGTAGATCTTGGAATCCAAGAATCTTTATCTTAATACACCAAATGAGTCTGAAGAACATAAGCTGGTCCACACAACATTTAAGAGTCACTACAAAGACTTGACTATGGACATCTTGCCCTCTGATCAACTCTTATAAACATGAACTTAACTAGATCTCATTTGTCTAGTCCTATTTCATGTTTCCAACTGGACAGTCTTCCTCCCTTGAATCCACCAGTACATGGAAAGTGCACAGTAAACAAAGGATGGTGTTGGTGGATACTCAACACAATATAATGTACCATATTTGATAGAAAACTTCAGGCTCAGATAGTCCCCTCCTCACACATGGCATCCCTCCTCCCTTCCTGTTGTCTGGGCATGGTTCATTCCCTATTGCAGATCATCATAGCAACTCTGCAGGTAATGTAGAAAAGAGATAGACCACTCTGCTGGAGAAGGCTGAGAATAGATTTAACGATAATGACACTCTGGTGGCTCAACATTAATGTCCAGTTGATTTCCCTAAAGGTGGAGGAACAACAAAAAAGTATTACATTTTTCAGAATGAGTGATTTAGATTAACTATACCAAACACATCCCTGTCTAGAATGTTAATTAAGTTAGCATGGGGTGTGGAAGCATATTCTATCTCTTGAGGATCAGAGAGTATTAGAGCTGGAAGGAGATGTAGCAGTCTATCCGCATCCACACACAGCCCTCTTGCTGCAGGAAAAAATTTGTATATGTCTCTCACTATTCCAGGCTAGTTTCTCTCCCCTGGTGCCCTAGAAACACTTCGTGTGTGTGTGTGTGTGTGTGTGTAATTTATATATATTCTTTATCTATATAAAATGTATATTATTTATGTACACAAACACACACACACACACACACACACACACACACACATATATATATATATACACTTTTTAAAGTAGAGATAAGGTCTTACTATGTTGCCCAGGCTGAACTCCTGGGCTCAAGTGATCCTCCCATCTCAGCCTCCCAAAGTGCTGGGATTACAGGCATAAGCCACCATGCCCAGCTCCCGGACACAATTCTATCTTTGACTTCAGTGATCTTGCCCATCAATAATGCCTTTGCTAATGCTTTTTTAAACATTGAGTGGATTCTCTCATAATAATACAAATATACACAGTCTCGTTTCTGCTAGACATGAGCCAGCAGCCTTCGTCCAGCTCCCATAATGGTGGAGAGGGACAGCCTGGCCACAAAGGCACTATGGTTAATTTGAGCTGAAAGATGGATCCTAGAGATAGCAATTGTGTCCTGAATCAAGCTAAGGTGTACTTTCTAATTTAAATCATTGCAGAAATGTTAGAAAAACAGGAAAGCATGAAGACAAAACTCCAAAACTTCACCATCCCAAGAAAAAGAATTTTTTTTTAGTATTTGTTCTATACTTGTGTATATTCATAGGATTCACAAAACTAATATTCCACTTTTAAAAAGGCTTGTGAAACTTGATACTTCCCAATTTTGGCAATATAGGATGAATATTTCCTCATCAATATATGTCCTTTTCCAAATTGATAATTTATGGCTACATAATATTCCAGTAATGGATAACCATAATTTATTTAACTAAATCTATATTGTTGAGCTTAACCTTGTTTCAAATTTTTCACTACTTTAAAATACTTCTTATTTGTTTCTGAGCAACATCTCTGAATATTTCCTTAGGATAAATTCCTAATGGCGACATTGCTGGATTAAGAGAAGTACCTTTTTAAAAGACTTTTGGCACACCTTATCTCTCTCCTAATTGCCTCTCAATATCATTAGAGTCAGTTCTTCTATAATGATTGTTTTGAAAGGTCAGTGTGTTGCAATATGATTAACTTGTTGGAGCAATTTCAACATATTGCAAATTTGACATTTGCTTATATGAAATAAAGTCCTCTGCAAGAAACAATAGGTGAACTGAGAAAACTGCATCCTATTCAATAGAGTCATGAACAAATACACAAAATGCACACATGAATTTAACCCAAACATCTACCAGCTACCTTAGTTGACCATGTATGTTGTGAGACACATGTAAGCACATCTGGTTCACAACTTTCTTCAATTTCAGATAGCACTCTTTCAACTTTACAGTAATTCACAAACTGCAATCTTTCTGATGCCCACTTCCATAGCAAAACTTTAGCTCTGTTACAAGGTAAAATGCAATATTTACTGCAGATCTTAGGAATGTCTTAACCATCTAATGTGTAAAACTATGCTATCATTTTTACAAGTTAACTATATTCTTTTTTTTTCAATTTTTATTGCATTTTAGGTTTTGGGGTACATGTGCAGAACATGCAAGATAGTTCCATACTTACACACGTGGCAGTGTGTTTTGCTGCCTTCTGCCCCCTAACCCATATTTGCCATTTCTCCCCATGCCATCCCTCCCCCGCTCCCCCCACCACTATCCCTCCCCTATTTCCCCCAATAGACCTCAGTATGTGGTGCTCCCTTCCCTGTGTCCATGTGTTCTCATTGTTCATCACCCGCCTATGAGTGAGTATATACGGTGTTTCCTTTTCTGTTCTTGTGTCAATTTGCTGAGAATGATGTTCTCCAGATTCATCCATGTCCCTACAAAGGACACGAACTCATCATTTTTGATTGCTGCATAATATTCCACGGTGTATATGTGCCACATTTTCCCAGTCCAGTCTATCATCGATGGGCATTTGGGTTGATTCCAGGTCTTTGCTATTGTAAACAG
>JAPYYA010001826.1:0-14699 GCA_028533165.1 Leontopithecus rosalia | reverse complement strand
ATCCACCTTCTGAAGCCTACTTCAGATAATGGGACACAGTCCTTTTCCATCAGGGCTTGTTCCATTGCTGATGAGGAACTGTAATCCCTGTAGAGGGAGAGGGGTTCTGATTTTGGGTATTCTCAGCCTGTTTAGGCTGGTTTCTTCCCTTTATTATGAATTTATCCATCTGCCGTCTTTACAATTACCGCCTTTCTAATTAGGTTTCTGAGTGGACACCCAGTTTATTGATTCCCAGTGCTGGAATCTGAGCAACCCACTGCGCCAGCCAAAACAGCAGCGATAAGACTGATGGTGCTCTTCTGCCCGGGAATCTCCTCCCGTTTCACAAAGAGATGCTGCATCGAGGCGCCGGCAAAACCACTGCGCGGGCCACAAGAGTCACCCTGGTGACCCGTGGGGCCCCTCCACTGGGAATCCTCTGGTCCGTGAGCAATGAAAATTTGTCTGAAAGTGTGGCGTCCTCTCCTTCTCTGTGCTTTGACTGGGAGCTACAATCCTGAACTGTTAGCGATCAGCCATCTTGAATCTCTCTCCTGTTGGCTTTCATCTTTGCTCCCTTGCTGCTTACAATCCACCAGGTTTAGAAGCCCGTTCCCCCAAGGCAGTCCTGTGGGAGTGTCTCCTTCACCAGCTGCTTTTCTTAAGAGAAACATCCCTGCTGGGATTTTTGGGGAAAAGCCTCTATCTTCTTATATTTGGGAAATACAATACTTGCACCCACAAAACAGCAGAGAACATTGAACTGCTAACAGGTGTGATAGACTCTGTGTAGTGAGAATTCAGAGAGGGGAAGATCAACTGGACTACAGTAATCAGAGAAGGTTTGAGCCAAGAGTGGTAGGATTTGGGGAAGAGGAAGGGAAGCCACAGAACATTCTGGTTGTGAGAACTAGCCCCCGAAATGAGCAAAGGTACAGGCCTAGGAACTGAAGATTTTCTATGTGTCTTACACCAGAAAATGAAGTACAGAGTTAAGCAAAACTATAGAGCAGAGTTGGGAGACCCTCGGAAGATCACCTGGTCTGTCTGTCCTTGAAAAAGAGAGCTCAAGTAGGCAATGATTAATCACTATTTTCAATACCTGTGGATAGCTTAAGTCTCCCATCCTTAAGGGAATCTGTAATTTCTAAGTAGTGAGCAAACGAACTGCCCAATCAATATCCATATTCCCATTCTTCCACATTAACAAAACTTCTGTATTGTTGGATGCAGCCATGTGCCTAGACATGCAACTGTTATCTCCTAGTCTGCCTTACAGAAAGATGTTGTGGTCCGTGAGAGGTAAGCAGGTGTCTTATTGTGAGAATTCCAGAAAAGTACTTTAAAGAAGTATGAATCACCTAGAATGTATGACTTGGTCCTTGCCCCTTTCTTCATCCTGATGCCTGGATCATGGGCTTAATGTTTGGAGCTGCAGCGATTGTCTTGCAAGTAGGAGGCGGTTTTCAGGATAAAAGCTATGTGCTAAATATGGCACAGCAGAAATACAGAAAGAGCCTCATTCCTGATGACCAGGGAGCCATCATTTCAGCCCTTGGTGTGCATCTCTGGATTTTTTTTTCATGAGAGAGATATAGGCCTCTATTTATCTAGGTCTTTTTTCCAATGTGTTACTAGAAGTTGAATATATTTCTAAGTGCTACAATCCCTACAGATGTTGGAAGTAGGTTCTAAACTCTGGCAATCCTGGCAGGAGTGCATTTGTATTAATAACTCAATCAAAATAATGTAATATTTCTTCTTTGCTTCATTAGGTATTTTTATATAGTAATGTGCTTAAAAAAAAGTTTAGGCTCACGCCTGTAATCCCGGCACTTTGGGAGGCTGAGGCATAGGCGTCACCTGAAGTCAGGAGTTCAAGACCAGCCTGGCTAACATGGTGAAACCCCGTCTCTACTAAAAATACAAAAATTAGCTGGGTATGGTGGTGTACGCCTATAATCCCAGTTACTCAGGAGGCAGAGATAGAATTACTTGAACCCAGGAGGCAGAGGTTGCAGTGAGTTGAGACAGTGCCACTGTACTCCAGCCTGGGAGACAGAGTGAGACTCCATCTAAAAAAACAAGTTTGAATTCTAGGGCTAGGGTCTCACTCTGTCACCCAGGCTGGACTGCATAGCATGACCATAGCTTACTGCAGCCTCGAAGTCCTGGACTCAAGCCATCCTTCCACCTCAGCCTCCCACATAGCTGAGATTATAGGCATGTGCCAGCATGCCCCACTATTTTTTTAAATTTTTTTTCTTTAGAGACAAAGTCTCCCTATGTTGCCCAGTTGATTTTGAACTCTGAGCCTCAAGTGATCCTCCAACCTTGGCCCCACAAAGCACTGGGCTTGTAGGCATGAGCCACTGTGCTCTGCCTTCATGTGTGGACTAATGTTGTCATCATGAATATAGGTTTGTAATAAAATCAAGTTTGTCCCCCGTCCTCTTGATCCTGCTCTTGCCCTCTCTTGCCCTTCTGCCAGGAGATGATGCGGTAAGAAGGCTCTTGGACTTCCCCATCTCTGGAACTATGAGCAAAATAAATTTCTGTTCTTTAAATATTGCCCAGTCTCAGTTTTCTAATATAGCAGTACAAAAGGATTAAGACATCATGTCTGAGCATTTACCTTTTCAAGTTCATATTCTAAAAAGATAAGTTACTTTTTATTTCTTCTTTACATCTCTCAGAGCCTTATAAAATGTGTGCATTAGTGGTTTAATTATCAATGACTTTTACTTTAGGATAGTAAAGGAGACATAAGAAAATTTCTCTCAATAAAGAGGGTATTGGGTGTCACTGGGCTGAGCAATGCTCTTTAGACCTATGCCACACAAAATGTCTGCTTACCCAGACTGACCAGGCTGCTCACTAAGGCAGGGGAGGTGCATCCAGGTGGGTCTCAAAATGACGAAGACTGTTATGTACCCATGGAAAAGAATGAAACAGTGTTTAGTGGAGAGGCTGCTCTAAATGATCTTGTCCACAAGGCATGCAGTTAAGGTTTTCTCTTGTGCTTGAGTTTATTTATTTCTATGCTTCTTTGAAACTTATATCATTATTTTTTCCTGTGATATGCCCTCTTCCATTTCAGATTTATTGATATAAAATAGTAAAATATCCAAATCTGTAGAAAGCTGTAGGCAGCTGTGTTCACATGCCTTCTTCTGTTATTGCTGTTCTTATTTCAGTACCTGGGAATTTGGCTTCAAACCATTGACTTTTACCGTGATTATCAAGTGTAGTGCCTAGTCATTCATTAGCGGGCAGCATCTTATGCCTCGTTTGATTTAAAACAAAGTCATTCTCCTGAAAAAATATTGAATACATAAAAATACTGAATCTATCCCTTGAAATATGCGTTCTTTCCCCTTTGTGTTTTAGGAATTCAAAACTCATTGTCACTGCAACTGTAGTGTCTGGAAACAGAATAAAAACAGAGAAAATGGAGTATAAGGAGATGTAGAGAAAGTCACATTGAAATAGAAATAGAACTAATACTGTAAGTCAAAAACAAAATTAAACATCTGATGCTTCTTAAATATGTGTTATAAAATCTGTCATTTTTAACAGGACCCAAAGTAAAATTCCAGCAACTTTTGTGGATTATAAAGAGTGAATTTTATAAGCCTTAGACGTTTCTTAGGAAAACTGGCATGAGGGGATGGCTCAGCAGGGGGAGCTCTGGATTTTTACCCCATTCAAACCAGAGCAGTTCTATTTTATAAAATATTTTGGGTATGAATTTCTTTGGGTATATATGTTTTCTGCAAGAGCAATAGGAAACCAGTTCAGTATTATTTTGGTTGAACTGAAGTGGGTGTAAATAATCAGTATGTAGCATGTCTGGGTAATGTAGTTCTCCCAAGTTTTAGGAAAATCTGTGGTTACTAGCAAATGAGAAAGTACAATGAAAATTCTCTTTTACAAAGTAATTTTAGCATCCATACAAAAATAAATCTTGACTCATATTGGTAAAAATATTCCACTTGATTTTCTGAATTTTTATTTCTGTTTTGAAATGTTAAAGATTCCCAATTAGATATTTGACATTAGGAAAAACTAGTGATAGTTTCTTACTTTCCCAGATGGTTTATGTATTTTAAAACCTTCTTTGCCATAATGGCAATGCAAATACAATTTTTCTTAGCAGAGATAATCCTGAATGGGAATAATATCACAATTTTCAGGGATATTGGAGGATGACATAGGCATTTAAAACATGGTTTAAAAAATGAATTTAAGAGACGTAACATTCTAGGTTCTTAAGACTTTTTGGAAAATAGGGCATATATTTGATGCTGACTTAATATAACTCTGTAGGATGAATTGTAGCCTGAAATTCCATTAATGCTTAATTCACACTTAAGTTGAGGTAGACGTGGCCATTTTATGCATTATGACCTCTCTGCATGTTTCAGTTTTCCACTTGTCAGAAAAGAACAATGATATCTACCAGTAGGATGACATCTATCAGTTTCAAATTTTATCTATGAGGCAAAAATAAAGGAATATAAATGTTAGATTTAAATAAAAGGACAGAGATGGAAGTACTAGGATAATAATTTCTTTTGGATGTAGACAATATGCCACCCTCCTTCTGCTGATTCCAGCAAAGTTGAAATATATTTGCTCAAAATCAATAAATGTGTCTGTTAAGACAGACTAATTCTTTGGTTAAAGCATAATAGTTGAGGGCTACAGTGGCACAAGACAGGAATGGAGAGTTGGCAGAGGCATGATGTGGGCTGTGATAAAAACGTTGGTGTTGTAGTTCAAATGCAATAGAAGCTCTTGAAGACTTTTTAAAAATAAAATCTTGGTTTATCCATTGAATTACCGTTTTTCATTGTAGATATTAAGTAAATAGGTAACACCTCAAAAAATCTGATGTTACTGTATGTTAAAATCATCAAAGGTTTTTAAGGTTTTCTTTTTTTTTTAAGTTATACTTTAAGTTCTGGAATACATGTGCAGAACATGCAGGTTTGTTACATAGGTATGCACGTCCCATTGTCCCATTATCTACATTAGGTATTTCTCCTAAAGCTATCCTTCCCCTAGCACCCCATCCCCTGACAGGCCCTTGTGTGTCATGTTCCCCTCCCTGTGTTCATGTGTTCTCATTGTTCATTGCTCACTTATGAGTGAGAACGTGCAGTGTTTGATTTTCTGTTCTTGTGTCAGTTTGCTGAGAATGATGGTTTCTAGCTTCATCCATGTCCCTGCAAAAGGCCTGAATGCATCATTTTTTATGGCTGCATAGTATTCCACAGTGTATATGTGCCACATTTTCTTTACTCAGTCTATCATTGATGGACATTTGGGTTGGTTACAAGTCTTTGCTATTGTGAACAGTGCTGCAGTAAACATACGTGTGCATGTGTCTTTATAGTAGAATGATTTATAATTCTTTGGGTATATACCCAGTAATGGTATTTCTGGGTTAAATGTTATTTCTTGTTCTAGATCCTTGAGGAATTGCCGCAGTGTCTTCCACATGGTTGAACTAATTTATACTCTTACCAACAATGTAAAAACATTCCTGGCCGGGTGTGGTGGCTCACGCATGCCTGTAATACACACAGTTTGTGAGGCCAAGGTGGGTGGATCATCCGAGGTCAGGAGTTTGAGACCATCTTGACCAACATGGAGAAACCCTGTTTCTACTAAAAATACAAAATTAGCCGAGCGGTGGTGGTGTATGCCTATAATCTCAGCTACTTGGGAAGGCTGAGGCAGGAGAATTGCTAGAACCCAGGAGGCAGAGGTTGCAGTGAGCCTAGATTGTGCCATTGCACTCCAGCCTAGGCAACAAGAGCAAAACTGTCTAAAAAAGAAAAAAAGGGCATTCCTATTTCTCTACATCGTCTCTAGCATCTGTTATTTCCTGACTTTTTAATGATTGCCATTCTAACTGGAGTGACATGGTGTCTCATTGTGGTTTTGATTTGCATTTCTCTAATGACCAATGATGTTGAGCTTTCTTTTCATGTTTGTTGGCTGCATAAATGTCTTCTTTTTAGAAGTGTCTGTTCATAGCCTTCACCCACTTTTTGATGGGGCTGTTTGTTTTTTTTCTTGTAAATTTAAGTTCCTTGTCGATTCCGGATATTAGCCCTTTGTGAAATGGATAGATTGCAAAAAATTTCTCCCATTCTGTATGTTTTATTTTCACTGTGATGATAGTTTCTTTTTGCTGTGCAGAAACTCTTTAGTTTAATTAGATCCCATTTTTCAATTTTGGCTTTTGTTGCCATTGCTTTTGGTGTTTTAGTCATGAAAGTCTTTGCCCATGCCTACGTCCTCAATAGTATTGCCTAGGTTTTCTTCTAGGGTTTTTATGGTTTTAGGTCTTATGTTTAAGTCTTTAATCTATCTTGAGTTAATTTTTGTATAAGGTGTAAGGAAGGGGCCCAGTTTCAGTTTTCTGCATATGCCTAGCCAGTTTTCCCAACACCATTTATTAAATAGGGAATCCTTTCCCTATTGCTTATTTTTGTCAGGTTTGTCAAAGATCAGATGGTTGTAGATGTGTGGTGTTATTTCTGAGGACTCTGTTCTGTTCCATTGGTCTACATATCTGTTTTGGTACCAGTACCATGCTGTTTTGGTTACTGTAGCCTTGTAGTATAGTTTGAAGTCAGGTAGTCTTGGCTATGTGGGCTCTTTTTTGGTTCTACATAAAATTTAAAGTAGTTTTTTTCTAATTCTGTGAAGAAAGTCAATGGTAGCTTGATGGGGATAGCATTGAATCTATAAATTACTTCACGCAGTTTGGCCATTTTCATGATATTGATTCTTCTTATCCATAAGAATGGAATGTTTTTCCATTTGTTAGTGCCCTCTCTTATTTCCTTGAGCAGTGGTTTGTAGTTCTCCTTAAAGAGGTCCTTCACATCCTTTGTAAGTTGTATTCCTAGATATTTTATTCTGTTTGTCGCCGTTGTGAATGTTAGTTCCCTCATGATTTGGCCCTTTTTTCTATTGTTGGTGTATAGGAATGCTTGTGATTTTTGCACAATAATTTTGTATTCTGAGACTTTGCTGAAGTTGCTTTTCAGCTTAAGGAGATTTTTGGGCTGAAAAGACGGGTTTTCTAAATATGCAATCACGTCATCTGCAAGCAGATGCAATTTGACTTCCTCTTTTCCTATTTGAATACCCTTTATGCCTTTTTCTTGACTGAATGTTCTGACCAGAACTTCCAATACTATGTTAAATAGGAGTGATGAGACAGGGCATCCTTTTCTTGTGTTGATTTTCAAAGGGAATGCTTCCAGCTTTTGCTGATTCATTATGATATTGGTTGTCGGTTTGTCATAAATAGCTCTTATTTTGAGATACTTTCCATCAATACCTAGTTTATTGAGAGTTTTTAGCATGAAGGGGGGTTGGATTTTATTGAAGGCCTTTTCTGCATCTATTGAGATAACCATGTGGTTTTTGTTTTTGGTTCTGTTTATGTGATGAATTACATTATTGATTAGCATATGTTGAAACAGCCTTGCATCCCAGAGATGAATGTGACTTGATCATGGTGGATAAGCTTTTTGATATGCTGCTGGATTTGTTTTGCCAGTATTTTATTGAGGATTTTTGCACTGATGCTCATCAGAGATATTGGCCTGAAATTTTCTTTTTTTTTGTTATGTCTCTGCCAGGTATTGGTATCAAGTGAGGCTGGCCTCATAAAATGAATTATGGAGGAGTATTTCTTTTTCTATTGTTTGGAATAGTTTCAGAAGGAATAGTATCAGCTCGCCTTTGTACTTCTGATAGAATTTGGCTGTGAATCTGCCTGGTCCTGGGTTTTTTTTGGTTGGTAGGCTATTAACTACTACCTCACTTTCAGAAGTTGCCATTGGTCTATTCAGGGATTCAACTTCTTTTTGGTTTAGTCTTGGGAGGCTGTATGTGTCCAGGAATTTATCAATTTTTTCTAGATTTTCTAGTTTTTTTGTGTAGAGGTATTTATAGTATTCTTTGATGGTAGTTTGTATTTGTATTTAAAAAGGTTTTTTTTTTTTGAGCTGTTCCCTGGTGAATAGCGGAGGTTCAAGAGTGGGAACTTTTAGGAGGAGATTGCAGTTTTAGGTGAGGAAGAATGATGTGGACAAGGTAATGGCAATGGAGAGGCAAAAAAAATGGAGATTTTTGGAATATGATTCAGAAGTGGAGGTGGTAGTAATTGTTGGTGAATTGGAAGTACAGAGGTGGCAGTGAGGGAAACAATTTAAAAGATAACTCTCAGATGCTTGGCTGAAGCCACCAGATGGAAAGTGGTGGCATTTTATAGAGATGAGGAGACTGAGGGAGGAGCAGGGTATTCTTTTGAGAAGGGGAGGGAGGAGAAAGTAGTCCCTAATTCACATTTTACATTTGAGAAACCTTTTATATGTCCTCATTTCTTCCTATGAGAGATGATAAAAGACAGTGAATCCATCATGTCAGTTTAATGCTGTGAAACCAGTGAAATGGATATATTGAATCATGAAATCACTGTGTGGTATACTGTATCTAATTAGTTTTTCTGAAGATCCTACATTGAAAAGGATTTGTTTATTGTTTTAAGAATTTTGTTGAAGTACTGTGAGGTGGCAGTTTGATCAGGCTCTTACAGGGAAGAGAGTGGCCTGTACTCAAAAAACCCTAGGAGCACACTCATGTATGAGGAAAGTGCTGCTGGAACATAGCTATAGATTTACTCTTCTCACAGTGACTGTGAAGAAGGCAATACTGACTCATGGTGGCAAAGAAGTGGTTGCCCCAAGTCATCGGCTATCCGTTAAAGATATTTTATCAGTCAGGTACAGTATCTGTTGTAGCAAATTAATCTCAAAAATTACAATAGCTTACCCCAATAAAAGTTTACTGTTTTGTTCAAGCAAAGCCCCAAATGGTTATTCTTGGTCGCTGGGTAGCCTTAACTGTGGTCACTCAGGGACACAGTTGCTCTCACTGTGATCACTCAGGGATATAGGTGCTTTCCAGCTTGGTGTTCTCTGATGGAGCTTCTGTATTGGCTTGGGAGATAGAGAAGTGAATGAATGGGAGGTTTTGTGGGCCAGGTCCAGGAATGCCATGTAACACTTTCATTAGACAGCCACATCGAACTGCAAGGGAGGAAAGGGAATGGAGTTTAGTTTATGTTCAGGAGGAAAAGGGAACAATGGTGAGCATTAGATACAGGTCTTTTATTTATTTATATTTTTTATTTTTCCCTTGAGACAAGTTCTTGCTCTGTTGCCCAGGCTGGAGTGCAATGGCATGATTATGGCTCATTGAAAACTTGACCTCCTAGGTTCAAGTGATCCTCTCACCTCAGCCTCCAGAGTAGCTGGGACTACAGGTGTATACCACCATACCTGGCTAATTTTAAATTTTGTGGAGAAAAGAGGTCTCACTATTTGCCTAGGCTGGTCTGAAAACTCCTGGACACAAGTGATCCTCCGCCTTTGGCCTCCCAAAGTGTTGGGACTAAAGACGTGAGCTCCCCCAAACCCGGATATACATCTTTTGGTTTTGAAAGACCCTACTCTTGAGTTCTCAGTTCATCCTGTAACCTTTTCTGAAGTCATCTTGGATTTAAGAGAAAGGTGGTAGAGAATACTCACACTTGCCAAAGTTTCTCTCTAGGCTTGTCTTTTGAAAATTGGAAATTAACCCTTCTTCTGTCTAATAAAAATCATGTCTTAACTCCCAAACAAGCTGTTCTACCTGTTTTCCATATCTTACTTAGTAGAAGCAAGAAGGAAACAACAGTTGTTGGAGAGGATGTAGAGAAATAGGAATGTTTTTACACTGTTGGTGGGAGTGTAAATTAGTTTAACCATTGTGGAAGACAGTGTGGCAATTCCTCAAGGATCTAGAACCAGAAATACCATTGGACCCAGCGATCTCATACTAGGTATATACCTGAAGGATTATAAATCATTGTAGTATAAACACACATGGACACATGTTTATTGTGGTACTATTCACTATAGCAAAGACTTGGAACCAACCCAAATGTCCATCAATGATAGACTGGATAAAGAAAATGTGGCACATATACACCATGGAATACTATGCAGCCATAAAAAGGATACATTAATGTCCTCTGCAGGGACATGAATGAATCCAGAAACCATGCAAACTAATACAAGATCAGAAAACCAAACACTGCATGTTCTCACTTATAAGTGGGCGTTGAACAGTGAGAACACATGAACACAGGGAGGGGAGCATCACACACTGGGGCTTGTTAGGGGGTAAGGTGCTAGGGGAGGGACAACATTAGGAGAAATACCTAATGTAGATGACAGGTTCATGAATGCAGTAAACCACCATGACACGTATATACCTATGTAATAAACCTGCATGTTCTGCACATGTACCCCAGAACTTAAAGTATAATAATAATAATAATAAACCCCCCAAAATCTAAGTGGAATATGAATAATCCTTTAGAAACATACGCTGAAAGTGTTGTGAGAGACGTGACCTGATATGGTGAGACAGATTCTGGTTCAACAGACCAGGGTACAAGTACTACAGTCACCTCTGGAGTTGTGTGGCTGCAGTAGACTTGCTTAATTCCCCTGGATCTCAATTGCTTCTTTGTAGCATGAGGGCGGGAGTGGTGCCAAATAGTCTCTAGCTTCCTTTTCTTTTGCATGTTTCTGAATCTATGCAGATGTGTATTGTCGAATCCTTAGGCTTGCGATTATAAATTGTGTAGGAATTTTGAGCATATTTGCCTTCTCCAACACAATTTAATTTGCTGATGTGAAAAAGTTGTAGACAATTAAAAAAAAATGCTGTGGCATGTATTTCTGGATCTGAAGCCCACAGTTTACATTTTAAATAAGCTGTACTATTTTATTTTTGTTCTCTTCACCCCTTGGACCTGAGTGAAAATCATTTATTCGAAATGCTAGTATGCCTGTGGCCTGGTACTTAGATTGATGAGCTAATTCCTCAAAACACACATGTGTTCACTGTGGTATGAAGAACACTGGGCTTCAGTCATCTTATAGAATGTCTTTTCTTTAAGCCAGAAATAAAATGCAAACAAGCAATACTTGCTTCTTTGATCATATGCTTATAACATGGAATGATTTTGGCAGAGGTTGTTACTAAACAAAAGGAGGCGGGGAGCTTAAGAGGGCACAAGGTTGCTAAGTAGGGAAATTTTCATCTATCAGAATAACTTGGCCCACAACTCAGTTTCCCTACCTCCCCTGAAAATCAAAGTGCTTTGTTTCTGATGTAATCCTTATAAACAAAGCACCCATGTGGCTCCTTCTTGGAATGGCCAATAAACAGTCAAGTAACCACCAATTCACAATAGCTCAGATCCTTTACTTATATTTCCAAAAAATGTGGAAGGGATTCACATATGTAGTTCATTAAAACACTTCTTAGCATCCCCTTTCCTTTCCCAGCCACACCTCTTGCATTTCCCAGCTCCACTAGTCACCTCAAACCTCCTCCTCACTCCAGCTGGCTGCTGTTCTCCCTTCCCACCTCAATTTCGAAATCTTTGGTGTGTAGATTGGTCTTTCTTTAAAAATGAAGAGGAGGGGAAATTGGGTTAAAAATTACAGAGAGGGGAGCATCACACACTGGGGTCCATCGGTGGGGGCTAGGGGAGGGACAGTGGGAAGGAGGGTGGGGATGGATAACGAGGGGAGAAATGTCAGGAATAGGTGACAGAGGGATGGAGGCAGCAAACCACCTTGCCATGAATGTACCTATGCAACAATCTTGCATGAAGCATGCACCCCAGAAGCTAAAGTACAATAAAAAAATTACAGTGTAGTTGTTGTCATTGTTTTTTATTTTTGGCAGGATGGGGTTAGAAAGGCAGACTGTGATAGCTCCTATATTAACAGTTTTGATTATATTGACAGTAAATGCTACACAAAGTAGATGTTCTGTAAATATTTCTTGAATAAGTGAATGAACTCTGATAATTCTCATATCCTAGAAATTGCCCTACTTAGTTGTAAAGAAATCCAGATATACTATGAAATATGAACTCTATCCTGCTATCAACTTGGATAGGTCTTAAGTAGGCTTCATTGTAATCATCTTGCCTGGCATGTTACAAGAGTTTTCTTCTAGGTGCAGAGTATGCAAAGTCTCACAAACCTTGTCGATTTGCTTTGAGGGACAGAATATGGAAATAGTGTAATTAATGGCTAAGTTGAATTTATATTACTTGTATTAAAAATCATAGAAGCTATAGCAAGTATCTTAATTTTATATTATAATGCTCCACAATTATGTATCACAGACATGTTTCTAAGGATATCTGTATTCATTATCTATCTTTTCTATCTATCCATCCATCTATCTTTCTATCTTCTCTGTGTTAGGGTGTCCAACTTGTTCCTGGTTTGCCTGGAGTGTCCTAGTTTTAGACCTGAAAGTCCTGAATTCTAAGAACCTCCTCAGTCCCAGGTAAGTTTGAATGATTGGTTACCCGGTTTGTGTAACTGTGTGTGTGTGTGTGTGTGTGTGTGTGTGTGTGTGTGTGTGTGTGTGTAAGTGTATGATCCTATTCAAAGAGGTTTTTAAAGAATGCAGCAGATGAATCCAGTTTTGTCCACTTTTAACTGAGATTGCTTTTACTGATCTACCCAGGGTATAGATTTATAAGCCTATGATGTTTCATAGATAATTCCACCTAACATTTTTTCAGTATCTTATTTCATCAAATAATTGCTCTTCTTTTAAAGACCTTGGGAAGTCTCTTGGAGTTTTTTCCAGCTTTATGATTTTACCTTTCCAAATCTAGTCTATTCAAACCCTGTCATTTCTTAATGTCCCTCCTGTCAAGTTTCAGTCACAGAGAAACACCCCTTCCCTTGTAAGCACATTCACTTCTCACAAATCTTCACCACGGACACAGAACTGTTTTCTTGTCTTGTCTACTTTTTTTCTTTTCAATTTTTCACCTTCTTGCCTAAATATTCTCTCTTTCTCCTGTAACTGTCCTTCTACTTAGTCATCAATTGTTGTTTTGAATACTCATATTCTTCAAAATCCCTCCATAATAATAAATATCTTGTGGTATGATTAATTTGAATTATTTATTTGAAATTTGTGACAGTTGGATTGGGCTTTATATTATCCATTAGAAACATTTTGTCATTCTAATGAAAAGTGCAAACAAAATGTACGGAGGTGGTAGGTAGAGAAGTGGAAGGAATGTTTAAGAAATTGAATTGTATACTCAAGTTTAAGAAGGGAGTATCATTTAATGCTGCCAATGATACTGTGAAATATTTGTGTTTTTATTAGTGCAGATCCAATGACACATCTTTTTTCTGTTTATCATCTTAATGTAAACATATGTACATAATATACACACATATATGTTTACCCAATGTATATCTATATATGTATTTGAAAAATACAATTAAAGCTACTTATTTCTAAACAAATCAGATAAATTTATTTAAAATTAAAACAATAGCGAACGCTAATATATACACATGTTAAAAACTCAAGGCTGGGTGCAGTGGCTCATGCCTGAAATCCCAGCCCTTTGAGAGGCTGAGGCGGGTCAATCACTTGAGGTCAGGAGTTCAATACCAGCCCGGCCAACATGGTGAAAACCCATTTCTACTGAAAATACAGAAATTAGTCGGGCATGGTGGCAGGCACCTGTAATCCTAACTACTCAGGAGGCAGGTGAATCCCTTTACCCTAGAAGGTAGAGGTTGCAGTGAATCAAGATTGTGCCATTGCACTCCAGCCTGGATGACAGAATGAGACTCCATCTCAAAAACAATAACAACAACCCCAGCCCCCCCAAAAAACCTCAAAACATAGTAAGGTATGAAATGAAAAATGAAATTCTTTCTCTGTATACTCCTCACCCCTAGGAATTACTGCCAGTTACTCATGTAGTCTTTTAAACATTAAAAAATTAAAAAATTTCCCCATGTGTACGCAGGCATATGCTTTTAAACATTTATACAAATGGAACACACTGCAACTACTCTTGTGAATCTTTCTTTTTAAATTGCATTTTAGGTTTTGGGGTACATGTGCAGAACATGCAAGGTAGTTGTATAGGTACACACATGGCAGTGTGTTTTGCTGCCTTCTTCCCCTTCTCCCACATTTGTCATTTCTCCCCAGGCTATCCCTCCCCTGCTCCCCGCCACTGTCCCTCCCCTATTCCCCCCAGTAGACCCCAGTGTGTAGTACTCCCTTCCCTGTGTCCATGTGTTCTCATTTCATTTTTCATCACCCGCCTATGAGTGAGAATATGCGGTATTTCATTTTCTGTTCTTGTGTCAGTTTGCTGAGAATGATGGTTTCCAGGTTCATCCATGTCCCTAAAAAGGACACGAACTCATCGTTTTTGATTGCTGCATAATATTCCATGGTGTATATGTGCCACATTTTCCCAGTCCAGTCTATCATCCATGGGCATTTGGGTTGGTTCCAGGTCTTTGCTATTGTAAACAATGTTGCAATGAACATTTGTGTGCATGTGTCCTTATAGTAAAACGATTTATAGTCCTTTGGATATATACCCAGTAATGGGATTGCTGGGTCAAATGGAATTTCTATTTCTAGGTCCTTGAGGAATCGCCACACTGTCTTCCACAATGGTTGAACTAATTTACACTCCCACCAGCAGTGTAAAAGTGTTCCTATTTCTCCACATCCTCTCCAGCATCTGTTGTCTCCTGATTTTTTTAATG
>JAPYYA010001825.1:0-14703 GCA_028533165.1 Leontopithecus rosalia | reverse complement strand
GTCCTGACACTGCCATGCTGCATATAAGAATAGAGGCGTCCTGACACTGCCATGCTGCATATAAGAATAGAGGCGTCCTGACACTGCCATGCTGCATATAAGAATCCAGGCGTCCTGACACTGCCATGCTGCATATAAGAACACAGGCGTAATATTCCATGGTGTATATGTGCCACGTTTTCCCAGTCCAGTCTATCATCGATGGGCATTTGGGTTGGTTCCAGGTCTTTGCTATTGTAAACAGTGCTGCAGTGAACATTCGTGTGCATGTGTCCTTATAGTAGAACGATTTATAGTCCTTTGGATATATACCCAGTAATGGGATTGCTGGGTCAAATGGAATTTCTATTTCTAAGGCCTTGAGTAATCGCATGATCTGCACATGTACCCCAAAACCTAAAATGCAATAAAAAATAAAATTAAACAAAAAATCCAGGCGTCCTGACACTGCCATGCTGCATATAAGAATCCATCCAGGTGGCCTGAGACTGCCATGCTAGAGAAACCACATGTGATGCCCCAGTTAACAGCCCAAATGAGCATTGAGTCGGCAGCTGGCATCACCTGCCAGCCATGCAATAAGCAACTGGGCCATTAGAAGATTCCAGTCCCTGCCCAAGTTTTTTAATTGAGGCCGCAGACATTATAGAGCAGAGATCCGCTGCTCTGACTGAATCCCTGACCCACTGATCTGCGAATAAAATGGTTGTTCAAAGACAGTGCGTTCTGAAGTGGCTTGCTATGCAACAGCAGGACGTGGAGCCGCTAGGTACCACCTGCGCATCTGTCCACTGACGTTCAAGTCATAAATTTCACATGACTTCCTCTAACTGCTTTTCAGAATTCCCTCCACAGGCAATAAAAAGATGGCGCTTTTGAAGAATGTGCTTAGAAAGAGCAGGGATTTCTCCTCATCACCCACATGCCTCAGTCCAGCCAGGTCTGCTTTCTGAAAAGAAGTGGATAGGCTAAGGTTCCATCTCCAGATCCATGAGCAAGGTCTCCGAATTTCAGTGTCTCCTCTGTAAAGTGCGAATGTATAATTCCACATTGTGGAACTGGTGGGGGATTGTAGGAAAGCAAGAGTGTGAACATGCTCTGGGAACTTCACAGCATATTATGAAGATAATCATTAAGGCTGCCTAAAATCTGTCCCCCATCCACCCCAGCCCCTCCTGTTTTGCTTTGGTGCCTGGGAGATACAGGGTGACTCTGTCGAAATAATGTTCCCAGCCCCAGCCATTAGCTGTCCAGAGGCTCATACAGCTGTAATCTTTCTCTTCCAGTCTGCACCTTTCCAATAAAAGCATTGCCTCTTTTGATTACAGGAGAATTCGCTCTAATTGACTTCCAGGCATTAAAGTTTTACTGAGATGAGCTCAGAGGCTCCCTGGGGAGCAGGGGAAGTGCAGAGCATTGCTGCTCTCAGGACCCTGGTGCTTGCTGAGAGTTTCTAAAACGGTTGGCTCTAAATTTTGGCAGAGCAACTTCTGGGGAATATAAAGAGCAGCTCAGAGCAAGGGAGGCACTCCATCTCCCCCTTATCCAAGGTGCTGGATGCGGGGAGCTGCTGGGCCCCTGGCTCCCTGTGGCATCTCACGCACCTCTACAATAAGGGGCAGAGACGAACACAAACATGGAGACCCTGACACCTGCATTCCTGACCCAACTCTGCCCGCACAGTGCCTCTGTGTGGCTGCAAAGGAGTGAAAGGCATGGTGCCTGCCCTCAAAAAGTCAGCATTACACTTGCATGTGTGATAGGTGGTGAGATAATGTGAGGCAATATAATTAGGTGCCAATTTAGATGGCATAATTAGCATTATGAGAGGTAAACTGGAGGAGGAGAGAGGAGTAAAGACTAGGGATAATTGAGAATGGTTTCCTACGAGGAAGGAAACAAGTGCTGGGCCTTTGAGAACAATAATAATAGTACACACTTACATACCACGTGCTCCGTGCCAAGTCCTGTGCAAGCCCTTTCTGCACTTTAACACATTCATTCCTCCCCACAGCCCTTTGAGATAGAGCCTACTTCCAATTCTCTTTTCAGAGATGAGAAAAATCATAGCATGAAGGGTTGAGAAACTAGGCACAGGTCAGAGCTAGTAATTGATAGAGCCAGGATGTGAAGCCAGAAAGTCTGACTCCGGGGTCCGTGTTCTTCACCGCTGCACTGTGCTGTCTTTCAAGGCTGTAAAGGAGATAAGAAGAAAGGGAAGGAGCTTCCAAGCAGGAGACCCTGCAGACACAAATGCACAGAGCGGGGACTCTGCTCCCATTCAATGGTCAATCACATATTTCTTCTGTCTCCTGGGGGAAAAAGAATCATGTACATGGTTTTTTAATGCTCAGGAAATGTCTGGAATGACATGCAAAAATAAATGTTATCAGTGATTATTTCTTAGAAATATATGGGAGTAAAGTGAAAAAGGTATTTTATACTTTCTAAAAGTTAGAAAATTTCACCTTGAATCAGTTTTACAATTAAATATTTTTTATAAAAAACAAATGAAGACTATCCTCCCCACGCCCCACCATTTCTCTAAAGAAAACAGTGGCTCAGAATGAGAAGCAGACCAAGCCAGGGCCAGTTCTTGGGCAGCAGCTGTGTATAGGGAAGATGAGCCAATGGATTCTTTCCTCCACCCAGAAGGAGCTGGGGACCTGCCCTCCTGCCAGCCCACAGAATCCGTCCTCCAGGCTCGGGACACCATGCTCACCCCCACCCTCTCTTCTTTTCTCTCTGAGCTCCCAAACTTCCTGCTCACAACCATGTGTTTGCAGAGATCACAGAGAGCTGAAGACCTCTGTTTGACCTGATGACAGCGTGCAATTTCCTAAAGTTACTTGAGAGCTTATAAAAATTGACAAAATTTGTATAGAAATTGGGATTTCTGACTTCTTTGGATTAAACCAAAAGATCTGACAATCTTAGGTCTGCATTTTCAGTAGACAGTCTGGAAGCGGAGTTGATGTTAAGGTCAAATGTCATTTAAATGGCACCTGTGCTGTTGTTTTTCTTCTAACTGGCATGCTTGCTTAGCTACATCACCCGTGGCTGTGTCCTAATAAGCAGCTGAATTGACAGTCTGTGCTTCCCTCCCTCCCTCCCCCCTCCCTTCCTCCCTTTCTCCCTTCTTCCCTTCTTCCCTTCCTCCCTTCCTCCCTTCCTTCTTTGGGACAAAGTCTCTCTCTATTCCCCAGGCTGGAGTGCAGTGACACGATCTCAGCTCACTGCTACCTCTGCCTCCTGGGCGCAAGTGGTTCTCCTGCCTCAGTCTCCTGAGTAGCTGGGATTACAGGCACACGCCACCTCGCCCAGCTAATTGTTGTATTTTTAGTAGAGATGGGGTTTCGCCATGTTGGCCAGGCTGGTCTCCAACTCCACACCTCAGTTGATTCGCTCGCCTCAGCTTTCCGAAGTGCTGGGGTTACAGGCTGGAGCCTCCACACCTGGCCAGCCTGTGCTTTAGATTGCAAAAAACTCCCAGTTGTTTCACACTTCTGTTCTCCCAAAGGTCCCTGAGTGCAGAAACAACGTCCAACACATCCTTTGCATTCTTCCTACATGCTAACAGTGAAGCTGTTCACTGAAGACCTGTGAATTGATCCGTGATGATTAAATTACAGAGAGAAGACCTGGATTTCAGTCTATCCAGGACTGGCTATGGCCACATCATCCGTGCGGCCCAGGGCTCAATCCTCCTCAAGAATGCTCTGTGCTTTCATGCCTCGGAGTATTGATAGACAACATGCTGCTCTCCCCTGGGCGTATGGTTTTACTAAATATAACTGCTACTTTCTGTTATCTGTTTTTACAAACAACTGCATCCCTCTGGCGAACCTGTCTTCTCTGCCTTGACAGTCAGCTCCCCATTACATCTTTGTTGCTCATGCATATTATATGAATGACTCAGGTATCAACAAAAGGAGGAATCCCTTATACGTTTTACCTGATTCATTTCAAACAGGAAAAGGAAATATCCTTACAGCTTCTGTGTCATGCTAAAGCTCTTTCAAACCTATTTTTTTTTTTTTGAGATGGAGTCTAGCTCTGTTGCCCAGATTGGAGTACAGTGGCATGGTCTCGGCTCACTGCAACCTCTGACTCCCAGGTTCAAGCAGTTCTCCTGCCTCAGCCTCCCAAGTAGCTGGGATTACAGGCACATGCCACCACGCCCAGCTAACTTTATATTTTTAGTAGAGAAGGGGTTTCACCATGTTGGCCAGGCTGGTCTTGAATTCCTGACCTTGTGGTCCGCCCACCTCAGCCTCCCAAAGTGCTGGATTACAGGCGTGAGCCACCGCGTCCAGCCTCTTTCACATGTTTACTCTCACCAAATACTTACAGCAACCCCTGGAGGTCACCATATTACAGATTAGGAAATCAGTGCACAGATAGGTTAGGTAACTTGCCAAGCATCGTATCTCCCAGCTGGGACCTGCATCCAATCAAGTGCTTTTTCCTGATACATCAAGGGCAGGCAGAGTTTGACTGGCTACCTTTGCCTTTTCCATTTTGCTTTTGTTCACTGCCTAACCTTCAGCTGTGGGTCAGGCTGAGAGCTTCCTACGCCACTCTCCTACCTTACCACACACACTTGCCAGCTCAGTGCTAGGTCGGGTACAGACATCCCCAATTCTCAGGAGCAGTGCCCAGCGCTGTACTCAGCCCACTCAGCCCCAGGGAACTGCCCTCCCTAATGGGTTGCACTAAGAGGAAAAGAAAATGTGTTTCTGTCCAGGCACTTCTCTGCCTCAGACGACCTGTGACTGTGGCTGAGATGACCGTGACTCCCAAAAGCTTGGAAAACCACCTGGGCTCCTCTGGACTGGTCATGGGGGAAGAATAGCGTCCTTTTTGAAGGGCCTTGTAAAGGACAATAGACGCCAGACACTAGAGCACCCTTGGGAGTATTAGTCATTGAAGAATCCAGGATGAAGACTGCTGGGATCAGAAAAGAAGAGCTCTAGCAGAGGTGAATCTCAATTGCCACTGAGAGGCCCTGCATCAAAGCTGGTTGTCTCTCTTCTCGGCCAGGCCATATCCTATAGCAGACATCTCAACGTTATGCCAGCCTTGGCTCCCTTCTCCTCCTCCCAAACTTCTAGTTTCCAATCAATTACTTTCATACTAAACAGGAGGGAAATTGGTTTTCCTGTAAGAAACAAATCATGTCTTGATCATAACATCAGGCCAAGAGAAGCTTCGGGTTGCTGAATGAGATTTCACAAAACTACAGGGAGGCACTGCAAATGCAGAAGAAGCAGGTCTGAGATAGAAAATCCTACACATTCAAAGAAAGAAACACCCAAGCGGTCTGTCTTCATTCTCTCCTCCCGGTCTGCGTGCGGCGGTGTCAGCTGCTGTCTGTGCCCTGTCTGATATGCCCTCTATCCCAGCCCAGTGAAGTTCCGCAGCTTCCAACCCCTCAAAAGCCTACTGTTGCTCTTCTTCTCTGCCTCCTGCATGCAGGGAACTTGGAGCAGGGGCTTCAGTGAACACCCCTGGGGGCAGCTTCTCCGCAGGTTGCACAGGAAACAGTCTCACCTTCCTCTGGTGGGAAGGTTTTGCGGCACCTTCCACACAGTTCCTTAGAAGGTCCCCAGTGTGGTGAGGCCCTGGCTGTAGAGAAGTGAAGGAGGGAAAGGAGACAAGTCCACGGGGAATATGCAGTAACCATCAGTAGCAAACTCCCCGTGGACTTGTCTCCTTTCCCTCCTTCATTCTCCTCTGTCCTCTGCTGGTCTTCCTGGAATCACCCCCCAGATAAATTCTGTGCATTGAAGTCCTTGTGTCAGGGTCTGAAAGAAAGGAACCAAGGTAGACACAAGATAAGACTGAAAACTAACTCAATGCTATACTTTGATTGTAATTCATCTTATTTTTCTTCATTCTATCATAAAGTATTCCTGTATATTGTCATGGCAGAATGAAGGACCAGCTAAGCTCCTGGATCCCTGCACAGGATGATCAAACGAGCACCCAGGATACTGCGTGTCACATTTAAGGGGAAGTGCTGGACTCGCATAGGAAATGTTCAGAACATGTTTAGGACATATCTAGGACTTACATAAAACTGGTTCCAAGACTCTTGGCCACTTTTCCATTTATTGGTGAAGTTTAAGAGGCCATAATCTGGAAAAGAGAAAGAGGATCTCTTCAGAGAGAACAATTGGTCATTATGATTCCTCCCTACTTCTGCCCTCATATCCATCAGAGATAAGAATGCCAGTTTACAAGCCCCTACATCAAACCTAGTGAGAGTACATCAAGGAAGCTGGTCTAAATTCCCTGGAACCTGCAGTGTCTGTGGAGCATGGCGGGGTTTGCCAAACCAAAGCATGGACCAAGTGGGAGGCAAAGGGGAGAGATGATTTAAATAGACTTGGCCCACAAGATCCACCTGGGGACAGATGGAAGCTAGAGGGACCTACACTCACAGGGCTCTAGGGGAGAGACTCACATGGTCAGCGGAGGAGCTATTTTTCTGCAGCTGAGAGTCTGCCAGAAATGTGAGGCCAGTTTCTGAAGACCCACAGAAACACCACATAGCCATCAAGGGAAACGAACCTGCCTCAGTCTACTTCCCCATATCTACATCCACCCACCCTCCACACTCCAAGGGACAGACACACCCCCTGGGAAGCTAGCAAGCTTGGCAGGAAAGGGTAGAGAAGACATAGTGTGACTTCTAGGCCCCAAATAAGCCCATACTAGGAAATAAAGAAGCTTTAATTTAAGAAGTTTGAGAAGGAATGTGAATGCCGCTTTCTGGATGAAATTAGTGTTTGAATTGTGGACTCAGTGAACCACACTCCTCCACGTGGAGTAGGGGGCACCATTTAATCTATTGAGGGTCTGAGTAGAACAGAAAGAAAGAGGAAGGAGAAATCCCTTTTCCTTCCTGCCTATCTGTTTGAGCTGGGACCTCATTATTCTCCTGCTCTTGGACTTTAATTTACAGCCAGAATTTACAGCACTGGCTCCCCTTATTCTCAGGCCTTTGGGCTTGGACTAGAATTACACCAGTTTTTCCTGATTCTCCAGCTTGCTGATGGCAGAATGTGGAACTTCTCAGCCTCTGTGATAATGTGAACCAATATCTCACAATAAATTTTCTATCTATCTCTCTATCCATCTCTCTATCTATCTCTCTCTCTATCTCTATCTATCTCTATCTCTCATCTATCTATCTCTCTATCCATTTCTCTCTCTATCTCTATCTCTCTATCTCTCATCTATCTCTCATCTATCTCTCTATCTCTATCTCTCTATCTCTCTATCTACCTCTCTATCTCTCTATCTCTCTATCTCTCTCTATCATCTCTCTATCTCTCTATCTCTCTATCTATCTCTCTGTCTCTATCTCTCTATCATCTATCTATCTCTCTATCTCTCTCTATCTCTCATCTATCTCTCTCATCTATCTATCTCTATCTATCTCCCTACCTCTCTATCTCTCTACCTCTCTATCTCTCTATCTCTCTCTATCTCTCTCTATCTCTCTTCATCTCTCTATCTCTCTATCTCCCTATCATCTATCTCTCTATCTCTCTATCTCTATCTCTCTCTCTATCTATCTATCTATCTATCTATCTATCTATCTATCTATCTACATTTTGTTTCTCTGAAGAACCCTGACTAATACAAAGCCAGAACCCCCCAAAGTGACTGTATGTAGAGATAAGGACAGTGAATAAGGTCATAAGGATGTGACTCTAATCTGCTAGGGCCGGTGCCCTTGCAGAAGAAGAGACGCTAGGGTATGAGTGCGCTCTCTCTGTCTCTGTCTCTCTCTCTCTCTCTGTCTCTCTGTCTCTCTCTGTGTGTGTCTCTTTCTATCTCTCTGTCTCTCTGTCTCTTTCTGTCTCTCTCTCTCCCTCTGTCTCTCTCTCTGTGTCTCTTTCTATCTCTCTGTCTCTTTCTGTCTCTCTGTCTCTGTCTCTGTGTGTCTCTTTCTATCTCTCTGTCTCTATCTCCCTCTGTCTCTCTCTCTGTCTCTCTCTGTCTCTTTCTGTCTCTGTCTCTGTCTGTCTCTTTCTGTCTCTGTCTCTGTCTCTCTCTGTGTGTCTCTTTCTATCTCTCTCTCCCTCTGTCTCTCTCTGTCTGTCTCTTTCTGTCTCTGTCTCTCTCTCTCTCTCTCTCTCTCTCTCTCTCTCTCTCTCTCTCTCTGTCTTTCTATCTACCATGTGAGAAGACAGTGAGAAGATGACCATCTGCAAGATAAGAAGAGGACCTTCACCAGGAATTTAATTGTATGGGAACTTGATCTTTAACTTCCCAGCCTCCAGAACGATGAGAAATACGTTTTTGTTGTTTTGGTCATCCCACCTGTGGTATTTTGTCATAGAAGCCCACTCTTACTTATATATAAATGTACGTAAAGAGCGGATGGGCACAGGGAATGGTTCACAGAGAAAATACAGTCAAAAGACAGAGCCCAGCAGCACCCACGTAGCACTATCCAGGGCAGGGAATGCCTAGCAGACAGGGTATTTCCATCTGCTTGAAAAGTCTGTCTTTTTCAAGGGTGAGTGCATCTTGCTGTCAAGATTCATGACATCAACCATCATTCATCCAATTAGACTCATCTGCAGGAATCCCAGGCTTCAGGCTTAGGTGGCTTCCAGGAGACATTTTTCTTAAGACTCTAGAAAGCTGCCATAAGGCCCCAGTTATCTTGGCAGTGTTGTCACTTATTGTAAATGAATAAATCAACATCATCCTGTGTGGGCTTTGAACTTGAGACCCTATTTTTGAGAAGATTAAAGTGCTGAGAAAAGAATGTCCCATAATAGTGCAGCTGCATTGACCCACCTGTTAGTTTCTGCATCCATAATCACTGTCTGCTCTCCTGTGGTATATTGCAAAGATGGCAACAAAGTCTTCCATGCCCTATAGCTATGTAAATTTCCAGTTTCTCCCATCAAGAAGGAGAGTCAACCAGACATGGTGGTACATGCCTGTAGTCCTGGCTACCAAGAGGCTGAGACAGGAGGATCACTGGAACCCAGGAGTTCAAGGATGCAGTGAGCGGCCACTTCTTCATGCCCCTCTACAGGATACATGTTAATTCTTCCTTCACCGCCAATAACATCTTACTGCTTTCTTTACCTCCTCCAGCGTTCACATGACCATCAATTCACCTCTCAGTTACCACAAATGGCCTCCTAACTGATCCCCCTGCTTCCACCCTTGCCCCCCTATAATCTATTCTCAACATAGCAGTCCAGTGATCTTTTAATAAAGTCACGTCAGGTCACTGCTCTGCTCAAAACCTTCCCATAGCTGTTTCCCTCAAAGTCTTCACAATGACCTCGATGACCTGCAAAGCTCCACCCCCAGTATATCTCCGACCTTGCTTTTGGCCTCTCTTACCCACACTTAATCCACTCCAGCCACATTAGTCTTCCCGATGTTCCTGGACAAACCAGGATGCTCTCCTCTCGGGGTTTTGGCCCTGGCCATCCCCCTGTTGGCGTACTCATCACCAGATGTGAAAACGCCTAGCTCCGGCAGGGCGCGGTGGCTCAAGCCTGTAATCCCAGCACTTTGGGAGGCCGAGGCAGGTGGATCACGAGGTCAAAAGATCGAGACCATCCAGGTCAATATGGTGAAACCCCGTCTCTACTAAAGATACAAAAAATTAGCTGGGCACGGTGGTGCATGCCTGTAATCCCAGCTACTCAGGAGGCTGAGGCAGGAGAATTGCCTGAACCCAGGAGGCGGAGGTTGCAGTGAGCCGAGATTGCGCCATCACACTCCAGCCTGGGTAACAAGAGTGAAACTCTGTCTCAAAAAAAAAAAAACCGCCTAGCTCCCTCATCTCCTTTAAGTCTTTGGTCAACTGTCACCTTCCCCATACATCTATGCCAGTCACCCTATTTAAATTACAACCCACAAAAAATCCCAGTCCCCATAGTAGGCTTTATTTTTGTTTTATTGTTTCCATAGTACTTATTCTCTTTTAACATCCTGTACAACTTACTAGGTTTGATACCTATTCCCCTGCCCCCGCTAGAATGCTAGATACGCAAGGGCAGGGATTTGTATCTGTTTTGTTCACTGACAATCTCTTGTGCCTAGAACAGTGTATGGAACACAAATGAGGCACTTAGTAAATGTTTGCTGAATAAGCAAATTAGTGCTTGAATAATGGAGATCAATGAATGTGGGATCTCCATGTTCATCTCTAATTTTCCATCTCCAAAGATTCAGAAAGGAGGGTAGGCCTTAGATTGGGCGGCTTTCCCCACGGTCTGTTGTACCACATGATACCTGTAAGTATGTGTCATGAATACCAACCAATGCCTGTTAATATACATGTTTATGGATTAATACTTATTATTCAGCATATCCTCACTCGGGACGATGAAGGTGTATGCCGATACTATAGAATCCAATTTGTAAAATAAATGCATGAAACATCTATAACTTGGGGATGAGAAGAAAAGGATTTTCATAATCCTCTTCCAAAAACAGATGGATTCTTTGCTTTAACAACTCCCTCTTATAAAAAAGAAGTCTCTGCTTTTTAAATACAGCACTTCTCCTAGAACTGATTAGAAGTAAACTCACTTTATAAATACTTCATTTACAGGTACCATTTTTCAGAAATAAGACTACTGCAATAAGGGAAGAAAGAACAAACAGTTATTTCTGCAGCTGAATTTCTCACAAAGTCCAAAGGGCAGATGAGGCAGCCCAGCATTTCTATGATTTAAGTTTGGAGCAAGCAGAGGTAGGCATCCTAGGAAAACCCCATTCCTCTTAAAGGAAGCAGCTGGATGAATGAGTCTGGAATTGGATTTGCAGTCTCCACTAACCCAACACACATCAGCACGTCTATGATGCGTTCATGATTAGTGGGCTCTGTAAGCGTCTATAAGGTAGAATTAGGGAGATCCTTAGAAAAAGCCTATTTAAGGATGATTATTCCTGGGAAAAGTCCACTTTACTTGAATCCACTTAAATGGGAAGCAACATTTTACCACAAATAATGGAGGTAAGGGAGAGTGTGGATTGAGGCTTTAGCTTTAAAAGAACTAAAAATTATAACACTGCATTTGTTTTCCTTTACATTTAACCACTTTTAATTATAATTGCAACTACAGATGAATTCTTATGACAGGAAATTGAATCAAGACTTGTTTTGGTGTGCTTTTTTCCTAAAAAATAATCTGTGTGATAGCAAAATATGGCATCCATCACTTCTCCTTTGACCTTCACAGCAAGATTTTAAAGAAGGTAAATTCTGCAAAATAATCAAGGACTTCACTTTTCCCCAGGACCTCTCCTAACCCTTTGAATTTCTAATTATCTCCTTTTGAAGACTCTATTATGTCATCATCTTTTTAATTTTCTCTTCTTCAATTGTAATCAGACAAACTCTGCCAGACCCTCATTTCTTGGAAGCATTCTAATAATTATTACATCAGTCCCCCTCCATTGCTTTCATTATCTAGTGAAATCCTGCGTGTTTGTGAGATTGGCAGTTTCACCTTGCAATCTGTCAGCATAGTAATCACAGTAGACACACCTGACCCTAGTGTTGGGTGGGAGTAGATGCCAGTGTTAAGCCGGAGGGAGGAGTGAGTGGGGACTAGCTTTAGAAGGTTCTGTTAGTGAACGTTTCATGTTGGGCTGACCTTTGCTTCCCAACTTATAATTGTGGATACTTCAAGGGTAAATACCCTGATAATGAGGCTCCCCTGAACTCAAAGGCAGGAATTAGCATTGCAGGTTCTTGGGGAAAGGACTGATTGGAAGAAGTGTGACGATGGTTATGGCACCTGAAAAGGTGATCAGCCATAACCTATGCGTGCTGGCTGAGGAACTGACCAAGATCCCTTCGGGCTTGGCTCCCAGATCCTGTGGGTCTGAGCCCTGAGATGTGTTCAACACCTAAAGCTGGAATACTGGAAACATAAGGTAACACAAACATCTGCTTTGTAGCTACTGCCATCTAGTGAATTTAAGCTTCATTTCCAATCTAATTTTTGTTGACATCATGTAATTGACTGTAGGGGGCAATACATTGCATGTAGTCTGTGACTTACGCCTAGCTTTGTAAGAGCTGACAAACCTGTGTGATCTGCACATGTACCCCAGAACTTAAAGTATAATAAAGAAGGTTTTTTTGTTTTTTTTTTTTTTGAGACGAAGTTTTGCTCTTGTTACCCAGGCTGGAGTGCAATGGTGTGATCTCGGCTCACCGCAACCTCCGCCTCCTGGGTTCAAGCAATTCTCCCGCCTCAGCCTCCTGAGTAGCTGGGATTACAGGCACGTGCCACCATGCCCAGCTGATTTTTTGTATCTTTAGTAGAGACAGGGTTTCACCATTTCGACCAGGATGGTCTCGATCTCTTGACCTCGTGATCCACCCACCTCGGCCTCCCAAAGTGCTGGGATTACAGGCGTGAGTCACCGCGCCTGGCCAACAAAGAAGTTTATAAAAAGAGCTGACAAGACTTGAAATCCTTTCCCCCTGTTGGGGGTCTGCTGGGAGGTCTTAGATCTGTGTCTGGTTTGGTCTGGACTGGGTAGAGCTTGGCTCTACAAGTCCTCCAAGTATGCATGTGACTGGGACATTCACTCTTGGAATAAGGCTTGTTCTTTCACCTCCTGACTTGGCACATGTTCTTTACACTGTTGACCTACTCTCCAGCCTCTCCTCCACTCACTCAGCAAACTGTTCTCCTTAAAAATCACATTCAAATATCCCCTCTAGGAAGGTGTTGTCAACTTGCCACTCCCCAAGCTGGTTCTCACTTTCTCTCGGTGCTTTTAGATCAAGTTTTACTCAGTTCTGTTACATTTACCACATTCAACTTATTATTTAATAGTCCATTTCTTCCTCTAAACTCAAGATCTTGGGGTGCAACTGTTATGATTTGATCTTATTAGCATGTATTCCATTCACCACCTGCCACCCTGAAGATAATCACTAAATGTTTATTAAATTAATTTCTTAAAATGCCATGATTGGCTCATGCCTGTAACTCCAACACTTTGGGAGGCCAAGGTGGGCGGGTCACTTGAGGCCAGGAGTTCGAGACCAGCCTGGGTAACATGGCAAAACCTCATCCTACTGAAAATACAAAAAATAGTTGGGCCTGGTGGCATGTGTCTACAATCCCATCTACTCAGGTGACTGAGGCAACAGAATTGCTTGAACCTGGGAGGCAGAGGTTGCAGTGAGCCAAGATTATGCTACTGCACTCCAAACTGGGTGACAGAGTAAGACTCCATCTCAAAAACAAAACAAAACAAACAAACAAACAAAAAAACATGATTATGCCAAGTGGTCCTTGATTTCACCAAGGTTACATCAACCTCCTAAACTCATTGTTTAGTGAGGTAAAATTCACCGTTTTAACCATCTGAAAGTGTACAATTCATTGGTTTTCGATATATTCACAATACTGTACAACCATCATCACCATATAATTCCAGAACACTTTCATCACCACTCAAACAAACAAACAAAAAGCTCCATACCTATTACAAAGTTGATCTCCATTCTCCTCAGTCCCCAGCCACTGGCAATCACTAAACTACTTTCCGTCTCTATGAATTTACCTACTCTGAGCAAATAAATGTGCTTGTATAATATGTGGTCTTTTGCGACTGGCTTCTTTCACTTAGCATAATGTCCCTTTCCCAGGTTTATCCATGTTGTAGCATGCATCAGTATGTCCTTCCTTTTTACAGCCAAATAATATTCTACTGGATGTATATTTTGTTTATCCATTCATCAGTTGTTGGACATTTGAGTTGGTCCTACTTACACATCTATGCTTTCTTAGTTTTACTTCTTACGTTTAGGTCTTTCACCCATTTTGAGTTAATTTTTGTGTATGGCATCAACCAGGGGTCCAACTTTATTCTTTTGTATTTAGCTATCTAGCTGTTCCCAGCAGTATTTGTTGAAAAAACTATTATTTTTTCCCCATTGAGTGGTCTTGGCAGACTTGTCAGAAATCAATTGACCATAGATGTATGAATTTATTTGTGGACTCTCAATTCTATTCCATTCCATTCAGCTGTACATCTATCTTTATGCCAGTACCAAACTCTTTGGTTACTGTAGTTTGTAATAAGTTTTGAAATTTGGACAATGATTCTTAACCTGAAAAGTACAAAGAAGTCTAAATGAGAAACAAATACTGTGACTTATTTTGTCTATAATATGACCGACAACCAGTGCTTTCATAAATTCTCTTTACTCACACGTGCTTTGTGCAAACAGACCAAGTTTGTGATGTAAAAAGAGCTGAGTTTCACCACGTCGAATGATTTATACAAGCAAAAGGCCAAAGGCAAAAAAGGACCAGGAAAACATATACAGTCCAGGAATTTTCTGGCTTCTAAGAAGGGATTTGTATTTCTACAAGTTTTGCAACTGAGGAGTCTAAGCCATTTTACCCAGACCACACAAATCACGGGGGCTCCAAGTGACATCAGGAGCAGGTAAGATGTGACACAATTCTTTACCCTTCCCTGTGTTCATCCCCTTTGCCCGTCCCGTGGCTTTGCAGTTTCTTTTTTTTTTTTGGGGGGGGGGTTTCACCATGTTGACCAGGCTGGTCCTGAACTCCTGACCTCAAGTGATTCACCTGCCTCAGCCTCCCAACGTGCTGAGATGACAGGTGTGAGCCACTGGGCCTGGCCTTATTCCTCTACTTTCTTTTTTTT
>JAPYYA010001824.1:0-14703 GCA_028533165.1 Leontopithecus rosalia | reverse complement strand
ATCTGATAAAATAGATTTCAAAACAACAAAGACATAGTGGTAAAAGGATCAATGCAACAATAAGAGCTAACAATCCTAACACCCAGATACATAAGACCTATAAAGAGATTTAGACTCAACAAGACAGAAAATTAATAAGGATATCCAGGACTTGAACTCCGATCCAGAACAAGTAAACTTAATAAATATTTATAGAGCTCTCCACTTTAAATACACAAAATATACATTCTTGTCAGTACCACATCACACCTACTCATAGGTTTAAATGAAATATACAAGAGATCGAGACCATCCTGGCCAAAATGGTGAAACCCCGTCTCTACTAGAGATACAAAAAATTAGCTGGGCATGGTGGTGCGTGCCTGTAGTCCCAGCTACTCAGGAGGCTGAGGCAGGAGAATTGCCTGAACCCAGGAGGCGGAGGTTGCGGTGAGCCGAGATCGGGCCATTGCGCTTCAGCCTGGGTAACAACAGCGAAACTCTATCTCAAAAAAATATATATATTGACCGGCCATTATTAATATCCATTTTTAGAATAAAGCAACATTTCCGTTCTCTCTCCCTCTTTCTCTTCCTCTTTCTTCCTCTCCTTCACTCCCTTTTTTTCTTTCTTTCTCTCCTTAAAAAAAAAAAGATAGTCCTTGCTTTTGAGAACCTTCCAGAGGGCAAGTTGGAGCTACAAAATATTATTACAGTGATAATAATATGTATTTTACTATACATAAAAGAAAGTTCTTTTCCTTAAAAAAAAAGAACTAAGAGAGCACACATTTAGAAGCACTACTTACACATAAGAAATGATGTTATAGCTGAATGTAAATTCAGAAGACTGAATAAAAGCTATCTAGGTAGACAAGGCAGGGACAAGTATTCTAGAAAAAGGGAATAGCAACAGTAAAGGAATGAAGCACAAAAAAACTTTCTCATTTTTCTTTCTCTGTCCTCTCACTCCAGACCCTTTCCTGCCACATCCTTTATTCCTGTCATTAAAAAAAAAAAAACCTTAAAACTTAGCCAGGCATGGTGGCATGCACCTGTAGTCCCAGCTATTCAGGAGGCTGAGGTGGGAGGATCGCTTGCGCCCAGAAGATTGAGGCTGCAGTGAGCCTTGTTCGTTCCACTGCACTGCAGCCTTGGTGGAGTGCACTCAGAGCATATGAGCTCTGAACATATGAGCTTCCCCAACTTCAGGAAGCATAAGAGCATGGGTTCCTTCAGCTAAAGCGCCGAGGCTCTGGCATCACTTCTGTGGTTTTCCTGTCTCACACATGTAACACAGATCTAATCATGAGGAAACATGAGAGACATTCTATAAAATGGCCTACCTGGGTTCTTTAAAAATCAGCATTAAGAAAGACAACGTCTGGGCTAGGCGTCATGCCTGCCATCTGTAATCCCAGCACTTTGGGAGGCTGAAGCAGGAGGATCGCTTGAGGCCAGGAATTCCAGCCTGGGCAACATAGCAAGACCCCATCTCTTAAAATAAAAAAGTCTCCCTAATCTCTGCGTGAATTGTGTACAAGAATAGAAAATAAAAATAAAAAAGAAAGACAAAGACTGTGTAACTGGTTTTTTTTTTTGGTTTGTTTGTTTTGAGATGGAGTCTCCCTCTATTGCCCAGGCTGGAGTGCAGTGGCACAACCTCTCCTCACTGCAACCTCTGCCTCCTGGGATCAAGCAATTCTCCTGCCTCAGCCTCCTGAGTAGTTGGGAATACAGGCATGTGCCACCACGCCTGGCTACTTTTTCTGTATTTTTAGTAGACACGGGGTTTCACTATGTTGGCCAGGGTGGTCTCGATCTCCTGACCTCGTGATCCACCCCTCTCTGCCTCCCAAAGTACTGGGATTACAGGGGTGAACCACCGTGCCCGGGTAAGACTGAGTAACTGTTTAAGGTTGAAGGCACCTCAAGAAGCATAATAGCTGGTTGCACCACTGAATCCTGAAGTGTCACAAACTGAAAGCTGCTCTAAAGGACACTAGCAGGATGCTCGATGAAACTCACACATGGACTTGGTCAATGCTAAATTCTTGACCATGATAATTATGCTGTGGACATGTAAGAGAGCGGTCTTGTTCTTCAGAATATCCTCTTGAGGTAAAGGGATGTGATGGATGGAACTTCCAAATGTTTCCTAAGAAAAAAACCATACTTTTGTTTTTTTGAGGCAGGTTCTGGCTTTGTGGCCCAGGCTGCCCAGGCTGGAGTGCAGTGGTATGATCTTGGCTGACTGCAGCCTCCACCTCCTGGGCTCAAGCAATCCTCTCACCTCATCCTCCTGAGTAGCTGAAACTACAGGCACATGGCACCATGCCGGCTAATTTTTTGTATTTTTTTTGTAGAGACGAGGTTTCACCATGTTGCCCAGGCTGGTCTTGAACTCCGAGCCTAAGCAATCCACCCACCTCAGCCTCCCAAAGTGATGGGATTCCAGGTATGGGCCGCTGTGCCCAGCCGAGATGAATATTTATATGGAAGGAAAACCAAATGGCCATGCCAGATAATGGTCACAACTGGTGAGTTGGTGAAAACGACACAGAAGTTCTCTGACTTATTCTTGTAACTGTTCTGTACGTTTGGAATCATTTCAAAATATAAAGTCAAAAAAAGCGAAAGTAAAAGCCATGCACACAACAGCTGGCATAGATACCAGACGTTCCCAAGCCCACCCGTCAAGCTGCAGAGGCTGCGTTTATTGGCACAGTGGGGGTTGCCAGTTGGGCAAGTGTGAGGTTACAAAGGCGAACGTTCGATGCAGATTGCTCATGTCAGATCTTATCCTTGACTTGCCCGCCCCACATATAGTGGGTGTGGAGCAGATTGCTTTGCTCTTGTTGAACACAAATGAATCCGTTGGCTGGCATGTGGCGTCCACGAGGAACGAAAATACATACACTGAAGCACTTGTGTTCCAATTCAGAGTGAGAAGCTAATCGCCCTCTGAGGGAGAGGAATGAGATTCAAATCGCCCATCTCTGGCTTCTTGGCATATTCTGAGTGAGGGGAATGGCAGGAAAAGTCTGCACCATTCGCATTTAAATCTACAATATGGGAGGCTGAGGTGGAATTGCTCAAGGCTAGGAGTTCAAGACCAGCCTGGTCAGCATAGCCAGATTCCCATATCTACATTTACATATATATATTATATAATATAATATGTATATACAATATATAACATATATAATATAATATGTATATATAATATATAAATAATATAATATGTATATATAATATAATATATATATATAATTTTTTTGTTTGAGATGGAGTTTCACCCTTGTTGTCCAGGCTGGAGTGCAATGGCACAATTTCGGCTCACTGCAACCTCCATCTCCCGGGTTCAAGTGATTCTTCTGCCTCAGCTTCCTGAGTAGCTGGGATCAGGCGTGCACCACCACGCCCAGCTAATTGTGTATTTTTAGTAGAGATGAGCTTTCTCCATGTTGGTCAGGCTGGTCTCGAACTCCTGACCTCAAATGATCCACCCACCTCAGCTTCCCAAAGTGTTGGGATTACAGGCATGAGCCACTGTCCAGCCTACATTTATATTAAAAAAATTTTTTTTTGAGGCAAAGTCTCACTCTGCCGCCCAGGCTGGAGTACAATGGCATGATCCCGGAGATCTTGGCTCACTGCAACCTTCGCCTCCTGAGTTCAAGCAATTCTCCTGGCATTTAATTTAACAATTTTATTTAAAAAAAAAAAAAAAGAGTAGGGCCAGGCATGGTGGCTCACACCTGTAATCCGAGAACTCTGAGAGGCTGAGGTGGATGGATCACCTGAGGTTAGGAGTTCAAGACCAGCCTGGCCAATGTGGGGAAACACTCTCTCTACTAAAAATAGAAAAATTAGTCAGGGGTGTGGTGGTGGGTGCCTGTAATCCCAACTACTCAGGAGGCTGAGGTTAGCTTGAGCCTAGGGAGTCAAGGCTGCAATGAGCTGAGATTGCACCATTGCACTCTAGCCCAGGCAATAGAGTAAAACCCTGTCTTAAAAAAAAAAAAAGTAGGCAATACACTTGCTGATACAAAAATTCAGAAGCGCAAAAGGGCTTTTTTTTTTTTAGACTGAGTTTCGCTCTTGTTACCCAGGCTGGTGTGCAATGGCGCGATCTCGGCTCACCACAACCTCCGCCTCCTGGGTTCGGGCAATTCTCCTGCCTCAGCCTCCCGAGTAGCTGGGATTACAGGCACGCGCCACCATGCCCAGCTAATTTTTTGTATCTTTAGTAGAGACGGGGTTTCACCATGTTGACCAGGATGGTCTCGATCTCTTGACCTCGTGATCCACCCGCCTCGGCCTCCCAAAGTGCTGGGATTACAGGCTTGAGCCACCGCGCCCGGCTGCAAAAGGGCTTTTAGAAGTAAAATGTCCCAACCATCTAATTCCCTTCTCCACATGCAGCCCTGTCAGCCAGAATGGGCTATGCTAGGCTGCAGTAACAAGTAGCCCCAAAGCCGTGCTTGTTAAAGCAACAAGGGTTTATTTCTTTTCTTTTCTTTTTTTTTTTTTGAGACGGAGTTTCGCTGTTGTTACGCAGGCTGGAGTGCGATGGCATGATCTTGGCTCACCACAACCTCCGCCTCCTGGGTTCAGGCAATTCTTCTGCCTCTGCCTCCTGAGTAGCTGGGATTACAGGCACGCGCCACCATGCCCAGCTAATTTTTTGTATCTTTAGTAGAGACGGGGTTTCACCATGTTGACCAGGATGGTCTCGATCTCTTGACCTCATGATCCACCCGCCTGGGCCTCCCAAAGTGCTGGGATTACAGGCGTGAGCCACCGCGCCCGACAACAAGGGTTTATTTCTCATTCATGCTCTATGGGTATCTGTAGGTGGTTGAGCCCCTATTTGTTTTCATCCTTACTCTGGGGTCCTCGCTGATCTGCCTGGGATTCCAGCCAGCAGAGCAGCTATGATCTGAAATATGTGAGTGCCCATGGCAGAGGGAAAAGACAGATCATGGGAGAACCACATACTGGCTCTCAGAACCTTCTGCCTGGAAACGTACTTCTGCCCACTTTTCACAGGCCAAATCAAGTCACATGGGCACAGCTAACTTCAGGGGGACAGGGAAGCAGAATCCTACCATGTGCCCAGGAGGAGGCCTGGAACTATTTGGTGCAGCAAATTTATATACAGACTCTGTCCCTCCCTCCTTTTACACAAATGGTAGCACAAATGCACACTATTCTATATCTTGCTTTCTTAACAATAAATCTTGGAGATTATTTCACACTGAGTGAGAAACATCAAAGGCAACCTCATTTTCTTTCTTTTTTTTTTTCTGAGACAGTTCGCTCTTGTTACCCAGGCTGGAGTGCAATGGCACGATCTCGGCTCACTGCAACCTCCACCTTCTGGGTTCAAGCAATTCTCCTGCCTCAGCCTCCTGAGTAGCTGGGATTACAGGCACGCACCACCATGCCCAGCTAATTTATGTATTTTTAGTAGAGACGGGGTTTCACCATGTTGACCAGGATGGTCTCGATCTCTTGACCTCGTGATCCACCCGCCTCGGCCTCCCAAAGTGCTGGGATTACAGGTGTGAGCCCCTGTGCTTGGCCCTCATTTTCTTTTATAAAGGTTACTTGCACTATTGAATTCCTATTTCTCTTTCTATATATACAGTTGGGTGCAGATAAGTTAACTATGTATGACATGACATCCTTGTATTATCAGATGAGAAAAGCAGGGGCCAGGTGCACTGACTGACACCTGTAATCCCAGCACTTTGGGAGACCGAGGCAGGAGAATCACCTGAGGTCAGGGGTTTGAGAGCAGCATGGCCAACTTGGTGAAATCCCATCTCTACTAAAAATATAAAAATTGGCCAGGAGTGGTGGCTCACGCCTGTAATCCCAGCTACTTGGGAGGACGAGGCAGGTATATCACGAGGTCAGGAGCTCAAGACCAGCCTGGCCATTTGCCAATCGATGAAACCCCATCTCTACTAAAAATACAAAAATTAACTGGGCATAGTGGCAGGTGCCTGTAACCCCAGCTACTTGGGAGGCTGAGGCAGGAGAATTGCTTGAACTGGGACCTGGGGACAGAGGTTGCAGTGAGCCGAGATCACGCCACCTCACTCCAGCTTGGGTGACAGCGAGACTCCATCTAAATAAAAAAGAAAGAAAAGAAAAGAGGTTACAGAGAAGTCTATGTATAGGAAGGCTGATTTGTAAAAAAAAAAAAATTGTTTTCATGAAGAAAAATTTGTAAGAAAACATAGCTAATGCAAACAGCATTTGACTCTGAGCAGCGAGAAATCAGCTCTCCATTTTGTTCTCTCCTTGCTTCTCTGGATTTTCTAAAAAATTTTCCCCATATAGCAATCACTGTCATTTGTGTGTAAAGCTTGGCAGTGAAAGATTAAAACACACAGACACACACCAATCACCGTCATTGTCAGGGTATATTTGATTGCCAGGATCAGAAGCCAAGAGAGGCTTGTAGGAGAACCCAGGGACTTCCATGCGTTCACTTGTTCCTGAAGCACAAGGACCTTGTTTGTGCCGTTCGCTGTATCTTGCTCGTTCACTCAGTGAACTAGCATAGCAGAAGATAAAATCCAACCCTGCCCCCTGGAGTCTCACACTACAGATGGGTAGTTGCTTCCCTGTGGTCTTTTTCTACCTCTCTTTCATCTCTGTCTCTGCAACTCTCTTTGCAGAGTGGTGTGCAAACAGACCTCAGATGTGAGGTGAAAGCCTGCAGCTTAGAGACAGACATTTAGTTGCATCTAGGAAGAATGTTCCTAAAGTTCATACAATTGGTACATAGAGGCACCTCCTCTCCTGGCCAGAGTGTGCATCCAAGCGCTAAGGCAAGGAGGCAACTGCAGTCAGCACCACGCAAATATTTTAACGCACCCGGTGGGAGAGGGAAGCACGTAGGGGGAGTGCTTCCTTTTTTAATTTTTATCTTTGAGACAGAGTCTTGCTCTGTTGCCCAGGCTGGAGTGCAGTGGTGCAATTGTGGATCACTGCAGCCTCCAACTCCTAGGCTCAAGCGATCTTCCTGCAGCCTCCAAAGTATCTGGGACCACAGGCAAGCACTACCATACCTGACTAATTTTTATTTATTATTATTATTATTATTATTGAGACAGAGTTTCACTCTTGTTACCCAGGCTGGAGTGCAGTGTCGTGATCTCGGCTCACCGCAACCTCCGCCTCCTGGGTTCAGGCAATTCTCCTGCCTCAGCCTCCTGAGTAGCTGGGATGACAGGTGCCTGCCATCATGCTTGCTTAATTATTTTGTAGTTTTAGTAGAGATGGGGTTTCTCCATATTGGTCAGACTGATCTCGAACTCCTGACCTCAGGTGGTCCACCTGCCTCAGTCTCCCAAAGTGCTGGCATTACAGGCGTGAACCACTGCGCTCGGCCGGCCTGCCACCTCCTTGATCTCAGACTTTCAGCCTCCAGAACCTGGAGCCCTAATATTCTGAGAAACTAGTACACCCCCGCCCCCCACCCTTTAATGCTACTCAGCCAAATAATTTGAATATAAGGGGGTGACTCTAGAATCTACAAACAAATGCTCACATGCCAGAGGACAGAGGGCTTTCTAGGACAAACCCAGAACTTAAGAGCACCCCACAGTGCACCCCACCTCCACCCGACTCCTCAGCTTGGTGGTGGGCCCTGGCCTGGGAACAAATGCTTAGAAGCCCATCCTTTGGCAAATGGCCCACCTCCTACACCCAGCCTCACGTTCCAGGTGGGGAGGCCTCCCCACTGACCCATAAATGTGGGTGGAAATGCATCCTTTCCACACAGTGAACCTTGAGACCTTGGATCAGGAAAATGTCTGTTTATTCCAAAAAATACCAAGTCGCAGCAACTCTGGCTGTCCTCACCAGGGGGAGGGGAAGGGGCTAGTGTTGGAGAGGGGAGTGGAGAGAGGAAGGGATGAAGAGGGAGGAAGAAGCCATTGGAGGGTCTTCGGCTGTGGAACTGCTTATCTTCTCCCGGGGAACCGCCCCTCCCTAGCTCTGCCAACCAGAAGGGGAGATGCCTCTGTGTGTGTGTGTGTGTGTGTGTGCGTGTGTGCGTGCGTGTGTGCGCTTGTCTGTGTGCATTTGTTGGGGAATGGGGAAAACTCAGCTGATGAGACCCCAGCTCAGGAAACGTGGAGGGAATTGGCAGTACACAGCTGCTCCCACCCCTCAAGACCTCTCCCCTCTATGGCTTATTCGAGAGCAAATCAAGGCCCCAGCATCAGGCAGCCTGTGCTGACTGAATGGGGACAGGGCTGGGGGCAGGATTCCTGGAACCAGGCTGGGCTCGAGCTAGTGAAGGGGGGCATACAAAAGCTGGAAGGCCCAAATCCCCAAATCCTGGGGGCTGGAGAAAGCTGAGTGTTCTGTGGAGGTGTTGATCAGAGGGGAGGGACTGGGAGGGGCGGGTGCTCCAGCTGGCTCCTTTAGGACCCGGAAGGGATGGGAGGAGCCCCTCAGAGCAGCTAGAAGCCGTGGGGTTGAAAAACTGGCACTGGGGCCTAGGTAGATTTGGGTAACCCCCACCATTTCCTCAGTGTGGTGGGAGCCAAGGGCCACCTGTCTGCCCCAAGCTCCTGACAAGAAGGAGCGTGAGGTGCCAGTGTTTGAGGGGAGACATAAGAGGGAGGGGGACGGCCCAGGGGAGGAAGAAGAGGCCCCCCCCACCTCGCCCTGGGGGCTGGGGGAGGGGCTTGTAGCCCTTTAAGAGTGGGGGAATGGCCGCCCCCGCAACATGGCTATGTACAAAGAGAATCGAGGGCAGATTGTGCATTGGGTGCTGGGGACTTCCTGCTGCGCCTGGAGGCTCTGGGGGTGTTAGGGCGTTAGGGAGGGAGGTGAAGGAGCACCCTGGCCCTGGCAGATGTGCTGGCAGGGACTGTTGCTCTGCAGTGTTCTGCTGTAGGATCAGGCCAGCAGAACAGCATGGAAGGCCCCAGGTCGGTCACCAGCTTTGGCCCGTCCCGTGGGGATCAGGGGTTTCTGAGGAGAATTTGGTGGGAGCCAGCGAACTGCTGATCCTAGCAGGGGCCCAGGTGACAGGGATTGGGCAGGGGGTAGTGGTGTCACCCGAGGGTTGGAATACTCCCCCTCTGCTGATGATGAGAGGTTGCTGGGTGGACCCTGTCACCAATCAGTTGGCTGTCAGGAGGGGCCTGGGGGCCCAGGTGAGGCTGGCTGAGGCCACATCTGTGGTGGGGTTGATTCAGGCATCATCCTTGGTCAGGAGTGAGGCAGAGACATAAGGAGGGCCAGAGTGGGGGTGAAGTCACCAGAGGGAGGCATGTGGCCCCACCCCTGTCCACTTTGTAGAAATGGGAATAGGGCTTTGTGCTGGTTCCCCTTAAGTGAACAAATATAAGTACCATGTGGCTCCAGAGGAAAACTGAAAGACGGCTTGTCATGGTGCTTAGCTCCTAAGATGATGGCTCCTGGGGGATGATGGCACATGATTGCAGTGGACTCTGGGATGACACCAGGGTTATGGGGGAGCCTAGTGGACGGTGACAGCATTGGACCTCGTGGATCACAGGAGATGAAGACACCAGGGTTATGGGGATCCTAGTGGACCGTGACAGCATTGGACCTCATAGATCACAGGAGATGAAGACACCAGGGTTATGGGGGATCCTACTGGGTGGTGACAGCATTGGACCTCATGGATCACAGAAGATGAAGACACCAGGGTTATGGGGGATGCTAGTGGACGGTGACAGCATTGGACCTCATGGATCACAGGAGATGAAGACACCAGGGTTGTGGGGGATCCTACTGGGTGGTGACAGCATTAGACCTCATGGATCACAGGAGACGAAGACACCAGGGTTATGGGGGATCCTAGTGGACGGTGACAGCATTGGACCTCATGGATCACAGGAGATGAAGACACCAGGGTTATGGGGGATCCTAGTGGACAGTGACAGCATTGGACCTCATGGATCACAGGAGATGAAGACACCAGGGTTGAAGTGGATCCTAGGAGAGGACACCATTGACTCTCATGGATCCTGGGAGGTGGTGGCACATGGTCGATTGAAATCCTGGGAGGTGGTGGCACATGGTTGAAGTGGATTCCTGGAGCTGATGACACCATGGCTCCCATGGATCCCTGCAAATGATGACGACACTATGGGGCATCGTGGGTCTTGGGAGGTGATGACATCATGATTGGAGTGGATCCTGAGAATTGATAACACAATAGCTACGGTATCTCCTGGGACATGAAGACACAAGGTTAAAGCAGATCTGGCAGGTGATGACACCTGGCTTTCATGAGTCTTTGTAGATAATCGTGACACTCTTAGGTGTTATGAATTCTGGGATGTGCTGACAACATGGTTGAGTGGATCCCGGGAGGAGATGACACCATGGTTCCATCATGGGAGGTGATGACATCACAACATGAGGGATTATGGGAAATGGTAGCATCATCAGTCCTAGTGGATTTCAGTAGAGAATGTCTCTGTCAGGCATAGTGGATTCTGGAAGGTAATGTCATCATTGGTCATGGTGGGATCTAGGAGATGATGGCACCATCAGCTGTGGTGGATCCTGAAAGTTGATGACACCATGGTTGTGGGAATCATGGAGGATGGTGACACCATTGGCTATGGGGAGTCTTGGGAGATGGCGATACCATTAGTCATGGTAAATTCTGGAAGGGGATGATACTGTAGTTGTGGGTTGTAGGGAATCCTGGGGAAGGATTCCATTCTCAGATGTGGGTAACACTTGACCCCGGGTGCAGTGCCATCATGAGCAGCGGGTGTTGTGTGGTGCTGACAATGTCAGTGAGGGCAAGAATAGGTGCACCACAAACACCTCCCCCCAGTAGAAGGCTAGGACTTTGTTGCCAGAGTGATTGTCTGTAGATATGGCAGAAAGAAGAGTGAGGCCAGGCTAAGGGATACCTATGAGTGCCAGTACTCCAGGATCCTGGTGATCCAGAGTGGCCTCCTGGGAGCAGAAGGCCACCCGCAGGTTCTGTCTCCCAGGAGTCACTGCACAGGCATGGGATCCAAGCCCCATTTGCCCTCAGCGGGTCTGGCAGAGATCCTGTTGGGTATGTCCCTGGGGTCCGGGGAGGGAGCGACCAAGCTAAGTCATGGTGGGACAAGGCAGTAACTCTGGTGACGCCATCAATACCGACGGCCTTCCAGAGTGGGCAGTGCCTCTGAGGAGGGAGCTCTGGTGATGCCATCACAGCCCTGGGGGCAGGGAGATCACTGCCAACAGCCTACACAGACCATCATCTCTGGAGGACGCCCTCCACATGGGCAGCTCCGCAGTGGTGCTTCCCTCAGACAACATCCTTGGACAGGGCCCCTCTCTGCTCTCTGGCATTTTCCCTGGGGTGGTCCTGGACTCCGGGCCTGCCCTGCCTTCTACAACACGGTGGCAGCAGTGGAGGCATCTCCTCGTCCCGTCTCAGAGCACGTAGCATCACAGAAGGGACCTCCTCCTGGAGAGGTCCCAGAGTGAGTTGTCATCTCTGGTGATGACATCACAGGAAGAGGCACGGTCCCTCTGATGACGTCATAGGGCAAGGCACCTTCTCTGGTGATGGCATCACAGGAAGGAGGCAGGGTCCCTGTGACGATGTTGTGAAAAGCAGGCCTTATGTCTAGTGAGTACACAATTAGTGAGGCATTTTCCCCTGTGGTGTGTCCCAGGAAGATGGCTTTGTCTATAATGAGGACGTCATAGGACAGAGGCACCTTCTCTGCTGCAAAGACACAGGGAGAAAATATCTTCCCCATGGCGATGATGTCAAAAGAGGCCTTGGAGTTACAGATGGCGTCATCCAGGTGAGATTGTCTCTGGAGTGACATCACAGGAACGAATGTCATGGGACAAGGTGTCATCTCTGTTACTACACCACAAGAAGGAAGCCTCTGAGGACATCATAGAACATGGACATGGCCTCCAGCGATGACCTCACGGCCGGCCTCTTCCTCTGTGATGACCTCATGGGAAGGAGGCTTTGTCCCTGTGATGACATCACAGGACACAGACATTTTTGCTAGCGATGACCTCATGGGCCGGCCTCTTCCTCTGGGATGACATCATGGGAAGGAGGCCTTGGCTCAAGCAGTGACGTAATAGGAGGAGGAATCTTGTCTGCCAGGACGTCCTGGAAGGAGGCTTTGACTCCTGTCCAAGGGCCTTTCCGGGCCCCAGGCTTCTAGCGTGTGTGCCCCTGTGTCGGGGAATCCAGGCTGGGACAGGGGCCCGGGAAGCCGCAGCCCCCCAGCCCCGGCCCTGGCCTCAGACAGTCACCTCGTTCTTGCTGGCGGTGCGCAGGTGCTGTGGCAGGTGGTGGCCCGGGATGAACTGCAGCTGCTCCAGCGTGCCCTGGCGCTGGAAGGGCGGCCTGCGGGCCAGCGTGCCTCCGCCCCCGCCGGCGTCGGACATCCAGGCGGGCTGCGGCGAGCCGTGCAGGGCGTGGTGGTGGTGGGCGTGCAGGCTGGACGGTGGCGGCAGCCCACGCAGCGGCGTTGGGGGGCCCCCAGGCCCCAGCAGCAGGTTGGAGTGCGAGGCGGCCAGGCTGGCCCGCGCGGTGGGGTCTGGGGGCAGCGCGGGGCTGCGCGGGGGCGACAGCAGGTGCTCGCGGCTCTGGCGCAGGGCCTCGGGCGAAGACAGCAGCAGGTGCTCCTGCGACACGAGGCGCGCGCGCGGCAGCGTGAACTCGTAGCGTGAGCGGCCGGCGTCGCCCAGCAGGTGCTCCTGGGACATGACCCGCCGTGGGTTGGGCGCCGGCGCCAGGCCCAGCTCCTCCGGGCCGCCCCAGGCATCCATGCGGTAGCCGCCCCCCGTGCCCGGCCGCCGCAGTGCGTGCAAGGGCAGCGTGCCGCGGGGCAACTCCAGGGGCCGGCGCTTGAGGTAGGCCTCGTCCAGATCCTTCTCGGCTGCGGGTAGAGGGGGAAGAGCCACAGCGGTGGGTCCCCGCGCATCCAGAACCCTCCTCTCCCGCCTCCTCACATCCCGCTCCCATGCAGGTCTGTCGCCCCCACAGGGACCCTGGGCATCAGGCTAGCTGTGTGGCCAAAATACAGATTCCCAGGCCCAGCCCACAATGCTGGGTCAGTAGATTTTATTTCCCCTGCCTCTGCCTAAACCTTTTTGGAGTAGAACCCAACTCTTGCTTTTAGGGAACCACTGACCCTAAAACCATTCACACTTGGAGTTGTGACCTGTTGCATTGTGATGTTGATTTTGTAGTGAGTGAGCAGCGTTTAGAGAAATGAAATAAAACAGAAGAGAAAACTATCAGAAAATGTTTATGTACTAAGGGAATCCGGGTAAGTGCTGGTTCATAATTCTCACTTCAGGTGTGTGTGTGATTGAAATATCAAATCATGAGTGAGATTTAGTTTAAAAGAATCCACCAAGGCCGGGCAAGATGGCTGGCTCCTGTAATCCCAGCACTTTGGGAGACTGAACAGGAGGGTCGCTTGAGCCCAGGAGTTCAAGACCAATCTGGGCAACATAGTGAGACCCCATTTCTACAAAAAAAATTAAAAATTAGCCAAGCATGGTGGTGCATGCCTGTAGTCCCAGTTACTCAGGAGGCTGTTGTGAGAGGATTACTTGAGTCCAGGAAGTTGAGCCTGCAGTGAGCCATGACTCCACCACTGCACTCCAGCCTGGGTGACCGAGTGAGACCTTGTCTCTCTCTCTCTCTCTCTCTCTCTTTCTTTCTTTCTTTCTTTCTTTCTTTCTCTTTCTTTCTTTCTCTCTCTCTCTTTCTTTCTTTCTCTTTCTCTCTCTCTCTTTCTTTCTTTCCTTTTTTTAGACTGAGTTTCACTCTTGTTGTCTAGCCTGGAGTGCAGTGGCACAATCTCGGCTCACTGCAACCTCTACCTCCTGGGTTCCAGCAATTCTCATGCCTCAGCTTCCTAAGTAGCTGGGATTACCAGGCATGCACCATCATACCTGGCTAATTTTGTATTTTTAGTAGAGACGGGGTTGTACTATGTGTCAGGCTGGTCTTGAACTCCTGACCTCAAGTGACCCACCCACCTCGGCTCCCAAAGTGCTGGGATTACAGGTGTGAGCCACCGTGCCCAGCCAACCTTGTCTCTAAAAAAAAAATAAATCCACCAAAAGGTGGGGTGGAGGGAGGATAGATTAACAAAATGTGGCTAATTATTAAGAATGAGTGATGGGAACATGGGACTCATTTTATAATTTCCTTTTCATTTTATAAATGTTTTATAACATTTGCATGCATGTTTGCAAATGACCATACTAAAAAGTTTCAACGCTTTCCTGTAATTAAAAATATGTGTGTGTATGTCTTATGGGTCACAATATGAAAATCATTGCTGGGCTGGGTGTGGTGGTTCACACCTGTAATCCCAGCATTTTGGGAGGCCAAGGTGGGTGGATCATCTGAGGTCAGGACTTCAAGACCAGCCTGACCAACATGGTGAAACCCCGTCTCTACTAAAAATACAAAAATTAGCTGGGCGTGGTGGCGCATCCCTGCAATCCCAGCTACTCCGGAGACTGAGGCAAAAGAATCACTTGAATCCAGGAGGCGGAGGTTGCAGTGAGCCAAAATGGTGTTTGCACTCCAGCTTGGGCAACAGAGTGAAACTCTATCTCAAAAAAGGAAGAAGGAGAAGGAGAAGGAGGGGAAGAAGAAGGAGGAGGAGGAGGAGGAGGGGGAGGAGGAGGGGGAGGAGGGGGAGG
>JAPYYA010001823.1:0-14706 GCA_028533165.1 Leontopithecus rosalia | reverse complement strand
ACCCCTACACATGCTATCCCTCACTTTCACCCCTGCATATGCTGTCACTCCCTGTCGCTCCTACACAGACTACTACTCACTGTCACCCCTACACATGCCATCCCTCACTTTCACCCCTGCATATGCTGTCATTCACTGGCCGTCCTACACATGCTTTGTCATTCACCATCACTCTACATGTTTTTACTCCACTGTGACCCCTACATATGCTGTCATTCACTGTTACCCATACATGCTGCTCCTTACTGTCATTTATAAACATACTGGCCCTCACTGCCACCTCTACACATACTGTTTCTCCATCATCCCTAACATACTGTCCCTCACTGTCACCCCATACATGCTATTATTCACTGTCACACCTACACGTTTTCACTCACTGTCACCTTGACACAGGCTGTCCCTCGCTATCAATGCTACATACCTACATATGCTGTCAGTCACTGTCATTCCTAAATATACTATCTCTCACTGTCACCCCTACATATAATGCCCCTCACTGTCATCCCATACATGCTGTCGTTTACGGTCACTCCTACACATTTTCACTGTCAATTCTACACATGCTTTCCCTCACTGTCACCCCTACACATGCTGTCACTCACTGTCACCCCTAGACATTCCCTCACTGTCACTTTTACACATGCTGTCACTCATTGTCACCCCAACACATGCTGTCACTTACTGTCACCACTACACATGCTGTCACTCATTGTCATTTCTACACATCCTGCTACTCATTGTTACCCCTATACAGGCCCTCACTGTCACCCCTGCACATGGTATCACAACTCACTGCTACACATGCCCTCACTGTCACCCCTACACATGCTGTCACTCACTATCACTTCTACACACATTATCATTTGCTTTCACTCCTACACATTCTCTCATGTACTGTGGCTCACACACACACATTTTTTCTCACTGTCACTCCTACATATATCGTCACTGACTGTCACCCATACACATGCTCTTACTCACTTTCACCCTACATATATTGTTATTCACTGTCATACCTACACATGCTTTCACTGTCACCCCTACACAAATTGTCACTCACTATCACCCCATACACATTGTCACACACAGCCATCTTACACACAGTCACTCTGTCACAGCTACAATGCTCTCACTGTCACCGCTGCATACACTGTCACTCACTGTTTCCTGTGCACACACTCACTCATTGTCACCCCTATACATACTGTCACTCACTGTCACCCTTACACATGCTCTTACCTTATCTCTATGTCCATTATCATTGTTAGCCCTATGCACAGTCATGTCACCCCTGCACACATCATTACTCTCTTCTCTGCACATGCTCTCACTGTCACCCTGCACATGCTGGCACTTCCAGTTACCCCACACACACTGATGCTCACTTTCATATCAACTTGTTCCATTTTCATAGTAGCTCATAGCACTATCTCACACTTTGATATTTCATGTTACTCTTTTCCCTCCTAAATGTAGTGCTAAGTTCATGAGAAGATGGGTTATGGTTCTTGTTCACTGCTGCCTTATTTATCAGTGTCTGTCAAGTCATGTAAAAGGGGTTCAATAAATGTTGCTTATCAATAAATGAAAAAAGTAGGAATTATTCTGGAAGAGTAATCTCGGGCTAAAACAATAGACTTTATGATGTTAAATATAAATATGTGTCACACAGTATATGCAGCACTGGTATGTGTATTATATATATACACACACACACACAAAAATATTTGCACACATTCAAATATACATATATAGTTTAGAGGATGGCAAGTAAGTACACTAAGGTAAAGAAATTGAAAATCACCCCTACTTTGGAAACCTCAATTTGCCCCACCCCATGACGTTCTCATTCTTCATCTCAAAAGTAACCATCACCTTGGTTTGTTTTCGTTAAACATTCTTGTTCTTTTTAAGAATTTGGGCCGGGTGCGGTGGCTCATGCCTATAATCCCAGCACTTTGGTAGGCCAAGGTGGGTGGATCACAAAGTTAAGAGATCCAGACCATCCTGGTCAGCATGGTGAAATCCCGTCTCTACTAAAGATACAAAAAAAATTAGCCGGGCAGGGTGGCGCACGCCTGTAGTCTCAGCTACTTGGGAGGCTGAGGCAGGAGAATTGCTTGAACCCAGGAGGCAGGGGTTGCAGTGAGCCGAGATCGCACTGTTGCACTCCAGCCGGGATAACGAGAGTGAAATTCTGTCTCAAAAAAAAAAAGAATTTGATTATCTAAGTGTGTGCCTGCAAATTGTTTTGGGAAACTAGAGAGCAAGTGCAGGAGTGCAGGCTCAGCTAGTGCAGAAATGGCAAGATCTCCACTCTTTGATGAGGCTCTCAGGAGAAAAGAATCCACACTGGGCCATGAGACTAGCTTGTTGAGAACTTACAAAGTCCCTTCTGGGGGGCTCAGAGGTCAGTGGAACAGGTGTGGAAAGTGCCATGAGAAATACCCAGCTTGTCTGACAGCTGGCAGGGCTCTAGAGTAGACCAGACACTGGATGGCTGATGGAGACAAGGTCAGAGCCAGGGTTGTTTCATATTTTCTGCTCCTAAGTATGGCTTTTAGGGTTGGTCAACAAAAAAAGAACATTTCTGTAGAGAAAGAAGGGTTTTCAGCTAATCCAGGCAGCAGACTGTCAAGATAAGACAATTGTAGGCAGGTATAGGGGCCAGGCTCATTGGGATATTCTGTCCTTAGGTTTAAGAAAGGTGCAAAGTTAGCTTGAATAGGGTGCATTATTTGCAATAAAAAGCTGTCTGATACCCTATGTTTTGATTCATTTAATATTGATTCAGTTTTATACTTTGCCTCTACATTGTCTTTAGGACGGGTTTTATTGGATACATATAAATTCCGTTTGAGCTCTTTTGTTTCCAGGGACAGAGCCACAACTCAAACTGACTTACACAAAGTGGATTTGCTGACATATCGAACTGAAGAGTCTATATGCTAGTTTCCTTGACAATCTTATTTCTCAAACTGCCTGGTGAGTACATGGGTATTCATTATAATACTCCTCTTGAATATCTGAAATATTTCATAATAATCTAACATAAAACAAACATGAAATGACTGGATCCAGGGTTTCAGAAGTGTCATCAGGCCTTGGGCTCTTCTTTTGGTTGGTTCCCTTTCTTCTAGGAAGCCCCTGCAGCTCCAGGCTCCACACACTGGCAGGTTAGTAGCAAGAATGCCTGTCCTCTTTACATTTCCAGAAGTCCTAGAGTTGGTCACTGGCCTGAACCAACTGCTGGAACACCCTGTGGCTCGAGATGTGTGATGCTCTGAAGGGTTTAGCCAAGCACGCACACCCACCTTGGAGCTAAGGAATGAGGCCAACCACTCCTCCCTACTCCAAAGCATGGTTTGTCGATGGCTAGCAATGATATTTTTGACTATAAGAAGGTGAAGGGATGCTGGACAGGAGAAACACAGGTGACTACTTCAATTATTGTGGATTGTTTCAAGGGACAAGGGCAAGACAAACATTTCCCTTAAGCGAGAGATACAGCCGTTTCTCAAGTTGTCTCCCAAATTCTGTTGAAGACCTAAGGCAGCCCCTACGCAGAATTACTATCAATAAGTCATCAAGAAGCACCAAATTGTCCTATTGGTAGAAGGAAATAGTGGATTTATACTTTTGTCAATAAAAATCGTATTGATATGCTCCACTGTGACAAAGACTCTATTCTTGACCAGACTCTCCCAGGCTTTGCTGGGTCTTTTCTCTACTAAGCACCAACCTTGGCCTATACAGACTGGAACAAACACTAACAGTTTCTCACGGCTCAGGGCCACATCCCTCGGATGACCCTCGTTGCCCCTTAAAGAGCTTACCTGAAAAACCTCAAAGCTACTGAAAGAATTCACTGTTTATTCCAGCTAACACCTGAAGATGGGGCCCTTGTCTCCCAGTCTCTATAGAAGGGTAGGAGCTCAACCCTGATACTGTCAGTAACAAACTCAGATGGGTTTCACATGGACCAACTTCCCTATTCCTGCTTTTTGCAATTTTTTCCCTTTCCTGATTCCATGGAGCCTCTGCTCACTCCCTCCTTATTCCCTCATTTTCCCTTTAAGATGCTGAATTACCTTTGTACAAATCAAACTTGACCTCAGTTCATGCTGGGCTCCTTCTCTCATTGTGATAATATATTACTGATTAAAAATCTGTGTTTTTAATTTTACTATTGCCAAGTGTTGTTTACCTTTGACATCTATATCACCTGCAAGGAAAAAAAATGCTACTGTAGAAGTTAAGTGCCAGCATATTTTGGGAGCAAATGTTCTAAAACCAAAACCTGGAGAAGGCTGCCCTCTGCTGCTTAAAAATCTTTGTTTGGCAATGTGTGCCTGTAGTTTTGTTTTTGTATTCATTTTTTTTAACTTCTCACCCCCTATTCTTGTATGCATGCCCAGTTACTAGTGTCTTTGTTATAAACATGACTTCTATGCAACTGATCTTTAGAAACTGTCATACTCGTGACCACTACAACTTAAGTAAGATTGAATGGCTGATCCTTCTAGCTTGTTTGCTCAGCTATGAATAGACTGCCTGAAGGTTCTAGTCTATAATTTAAAAGGACATCTCTATAAGCATTAAAGACTGACCAAACAAACTGAAAAATATTTAGTGCATGTAAATGCAATAAACTCTTCCTTTAGATTAGAGTACCAAGAGAACTTGCTCATGACATTGTCTGCACCTTCTTTGATCTTTTTCTTTGGTGAGGAGCCTTTATTTTGAAAAAAAAATCTTTCTTCCTTGTGTACTACAGGAAACTGGACAAATATCAATTCTTCACCTAAAACTTCGCGTTAGGGACTCATCAGAAAGCTAGGATGGGCAATGATACTGAAGTGGTCCTCTCTCCAACTCCCCGATTATGGATTTCTTGGCAAGCTCTTCCAAATAGTTCCTTCACTCCTTCTCTGCTCTCCACCCAAATAGCTACTCTGAGCACATGACTTCATTTTGTGCTTTACTGAGAAGAAGGTCACTTTGTGGTGGAAGCTCTGGCTCCTTCCTTCCTCCCCAGAGATCTCCAAAGTCCTCTTCTTGTTGCCAGCTTCAGAGAACAGCTGTCTTCGTTGTCCCAGAGGTGAATTATTTTCCTTTTGCCCATCCCCCCAGATTATATTCCTTCAATAGTCCTCGCTCTTCAGTATCTTGAAGTGCTTTTTCTATTTTAAGTAGTTATAACCCTAATGATCTTGCTAGATAATATTCTAAATAGCACTCAATTTTCCTCACCATCACTCCCCAACTTCTTGAATGACTTAGACTCTTCACTCTGTTCTATCTACAAAAACTGCATTGACACAGATTATCCTCTAATCATTGTTCTCTTTCACCTTCCTGCAACCTTTGACACTTTATTTCCTGGAGTCTTTTCTGCCATCTCTTCTGATTCTCTTTTTATGTCTTTGACAATTTTTGTCTCTTCCTGTCTTCTAACTCATAGAACTTTACGTGTTTTGTTTACTGGACTCTCTAATAAAATACTTTTGGAAATTATGCACCACTTCATACACTTTTAAGTTGGCATGTACATTTTGTTATAAGATTAAAGAGTGATATGGTTCACCTGTGTCCCCACCAAAATCCCATCTTGAATTGTAGCTCTTATAATTCCCATATGTCCTGGGAGGGACCCTGTGGAAGGTAATTGAATCATGAGGGTAGGTCTTTCCCATTTTGTTCTTATGATAGTAAATAAGTCTCCCAAGATCTGATGGTTTTATAAACGAGAGTTACCCTGTGCGTACTCTCCTGCTTGCCACCATGTAAGACATGATTTTGCTCCTCATTTGCCTTCTCCCATGATTATGGAGCCTCCTCAGACATGGGCAACCATAAGTCAATTAAACCTCTTTTCTTTATAAATTACCAGTCTCGGGCATGTCTTTATTAGCAGCTGTGAGAACAAACTAACACAGTAAATTGGTACTGGTAGAGTGGGTTCTGCTATAAAGATGCCTGAAATTGTGGAAGCGATTTTGGAACTGGATAACAGATGGAGGTTAGAACAGTTTGGAGAGCTAAGAAGACAGGAAAATGTGGGAATGTTTGGAACTTCCTGGAGACTTGGAGGGCTCAGAAGATAGGAAGGTGTGGGAACATTTTGAACTTCCTAAAAACTTGTTAAATGGCTTTGAGCAAAATGCTGATAGTGATATGGTCAGTAAGGTCCAGGCTGAGATGGTCTTAGATGAAAATGAGGAACTTGTTGGGAACTGGAGTAAAGGTCATTCTTGCTATGCAAAAGAGACTGATGGCATTTTTGCCCCTGCCTTAGAGATCTGTGGAACTTTGAACCAGAGAGAGATGATTTAGAGTATCTAAAAGACACTTAGAAATTTCTAAGCAGTGAAGAAGTGTTCAAGAGAAAGCAGATCATAAAACTTTGGAAAATTTGCCTAATGATGCAATAGAGAAGAAAAAAAATTTTCTAAGGAGAAATTCAAGCTGGCTGCAGAAATTTGCATAAGTAGCAAGGGGCCTGATGTTAATCACCAAGACAATCGGAAAAAATGTCTCCAGGGCATGTCAGAGAGCTTCGTAGCAGGCCCTCCCATTACAGGCCCAGAGGCCTAGGAGGAAAAATGATTTCCTAGGCTGGCCCCAGCACCCCTTTGTTGTGTGCAGCCTAGGGAATTGGTGCCCTGTATCCTAACTGCTCCAGCCATGGATAAAAGACACAAAAGTACAGCTTGGGCCATGGCTTCAGAGGGTGCAAGCCTTAAGCATTGGCAGCTTCCAAGCAGTATTGAGCCTGGGGGTGTACAGAACCTCTGACTAGATTTCAGAAGTTGTATGGAAGCTTCTGGATGTCCAGGTAGAAGTATTTTGTAGGTGTGGGGCCCTCATAGAGAACCTCAGCTAGAGCAGTATGGAAGGGAAATGTGGGATGCAAGCCCCACAGAGTGTCCCTACTAGGGCACTGCCTCCTGGAGCTTTGAGAAGAGGGCTGCTATCCTCCAGACCCCAGAATGGTAGATCCACTGACAGTTTGTACCATGTGCCCGGAAAAGCAGCTGAAACTCAATGCCAGATGAGAAAGCAGCTGGGAGTGGGGCTGTTTTCTGCAAAGCCTCAGGGTGGAGCTGTCCAAGGCTGTGGGAGTCAACCTCTTGCAAGGGTGACCTGGATGTAGGACATGGAGTCAAAGGAGATCATTTTGGAACTTTAAGGTTTAATGACTTCCCTATTGGATTTTGGACTTACATGGGCCTGTAGTCCCTTTTCTGGACAATTTCTCCCATTTGGAATAGCTATATTTACTCAATGCCAGTACTGACATTGTATCTGGGAAGTAACTAACTTGCTTTTGATTTTACAGGCTCATAGGTCGAATGGTCTTGCCTTGTTTCAGATGAAACTTTGGACTATGGACTTTTGAGTTAATGGTGAAATGAATTAAGACCTTGAGGGACTGTTAGGAAGGCATGATTGGTTTTGAAATGTGAAGAGGTGAGATTTGGAAGGGGCAAAATAATATGGTTTGGCTGTGTTCCCACCCAAATCTCATCTTGAATTGTAGTTCCCATAATTCCCACATGTGCTGAGAGGGACCCAGTGGGAGGTAATTAAATCACAGGGACAGGTCTTTCCCATGCTGTTCTCATGATAGTGAATAAGTCTCACAAGATCTGATGTTTTTATAAGGTGCAGTTTCCTTGCACATGCTCTCTTGCCTGCTGCCATGTAGTTTGCTCTTCATTTGCCTTCCCAGCAAATGAAGCAAATGATTGTGAGGCCTCCCCAGCCATGTGGGACTGTGAGTCAATTAAACCTGGTTTCTTTATAAATTACCCTATTTTTAAAAAACATACCTCCTACAGATCTATAGAAAATAAACAGCATGGTGCTGGCATAAGAACAGGCACAATGACCAATGAACGGAATAGAACACCCAGAAACAAATCCACACACTTACAGTGAACTGATTTTAGGAAAAAGTGCCAAGAACATACATTAGAGAAAAGACAATGTCTTCAATAAATGGTACTGGGAAAACTGGATATGCATATGTAGAAGAATGAAACTTGATCCCTATCTCTCACCTTATACAAAAATCAAATCAATGTGGATTAAAGACTTAATCTAAGACCTTAAATTATGAAAATACTATAAGAAAACATTGGGAAAAATCTGCAGGACCTTGGTCTGGGAAAAAATTTCTTGAGTAATGCTCCACAAGTACAGGCAACCAAATAAAAAATGGACAAACGGGCGATCACATCAAGTTGAAAAGGCTCTGCACAGCAAAGGAAACAATCAACAAAGTGAAGAAACAACCCACAGAATTGGAGAAAATGTTTGCAAACTACCCATCTGACAAGGGATCAATAACCAGAATATAGAAGGAGCTCAAACAACTCTATAGGAAAAAAATTTAGTAATCCGATTTTAAAATGGGCTAAATATTTGAATAGACATTTCTCAAACGAAGACATACAAATGGTAAACAGGCATATGAAAAGGTACTTAACATCACTGGTCATCAGAGAAATGGATATCACAACTACCATGAGGTATCATCTCGTCTGTTAAGATAGCGAATATCTGAAAGACAGTCAGTAACGCATGCTACCAAGGATGGGCAGAAAAAGGAAGTCTTATACACAGTGGGTGGGAATATAAAGTAGTACAACCACTATGAAGAATGGTTTGGCAGTTCCTCAGAAAACTAAGATTATAACTATCATATGATCCAGTAATCCTACTTCTTCGTATATACCCCCAAAAAGGAAATCAATATATCAAAGGATGTCTACGTGCTCTTGTGCAGCACTGCTCATAGCAGCCAACATTTGGAAGCAACCTAGGTGTCCCTCAATAGATGAATGGATAAAGAAAATGTGATACTCATAAACAATGGAGTACCATTCTGCCATAAAAAACAATGAGATTCTGTCATTTGCAACAACAGAGATGGAACTGGAGATCATTATGTTAAGAGAAATAAACCAAGCACAGAAAGAGAAACATCACATGTTCTCACTTATTTGTGGGATCTAAAAATCAAATTCATTGAATTCATGGAGATAAAGAACAGAATGATGGTTGTCAGAGGCTACCAAGGGTAGTGTGGGGATATGGGGAGTTGGGGGAAGGTGGGCATGGTTAATGGATACAAAACAAAGGAAGAATGAATAAGACATAGTATTTTAGTATTTGATAGCATATCGGGGGACTATAGTCAATAATAATTTAATTGTACATTTAAAAATAAATACAAGAGTATAATTGAATTGTTATGCAAAGGATAAATGCTTGAGGGTATGGATACCCCATTTTCCGTGATATGATTATTACACATTACATTCTGTGTACCAAAATGTATTATGTGCCCTATTAATGTGGGTACCTACCATATACCCACAAAAGTAAAAAATAAAAATATAAAAAATATACTTCCTATTTCTGTTGTCTGAGTGGGCTTGAACTAAAAAATAGTGAATATAGTTTATTAAAATACTTGTAAAGTATAAAAATCCATGAAGCCACAATGATATTAAAAAAGCAGTATATGTGAAAACAAAAATTTCCTTGCCCACATTGGCAATGACGATTACATCAATCTTTGTTAGAAAAATTGGTGATTGAAAGGAGTTAATTAAACATGTATTCTACTTGCAGTGCAGGTAATAAAATAGCCTCAGTTGATGAGGAAATACTTTTATGGAAGACAACTAAGTAATAAATGGACAGTATCAGGAAATCACCATTTTGCAACCACAAATGAAATAACTGTTTCCATTAAGAATATCAACATGGGATCAAGTCATTGGATGAATGGTCCATGAAAACATTTTTCCACATTGGCCCACAAATTACTTGCCAATACCAATGGGGGCACTGTACATCTACAGTGCTCAGATATGGCTGCCACCATCCTAACACAGTAGTCAAACTGACTATCAGGAATAGTGAGACACCATATGCTTCCTGATGGGATGCTGTGGGAATTATACAGTGTTCTCTATGACATATCCTTACTAAAACATGCTTAACCCAAGTCTAAATCATTCTCCATTTCTAACTAAAAGTTTAAAAGACAAACAGTTATATAAAGGACTTTGGGAACAAGTGGTGAAAATGTGAATATGAACTAGATATTAGATATTCAGGGATTATTGTTTATTAATACAAGGTGTGTAAAACGTATTGTTATATGAAAATCTTGTTTTAAGAGATGCATGCTGAAGTATTTGGGAATAACATGTTATGATGTTTGTAACATACATTTAAATGAGGAGAGAGAATTGTTGAGTTTGGGGGATGGATATATGAATATTCACTGCATCCTTCTTTCAACTTTCCTACACATTTTCATAATTTTCAGAATTTTTACAGCCTCTATGCTGCCTTCTTGTCATTGCTGCTCATCTTTGTTACTGTAAAAATACAGCAGCCCATTCTTACAATCTCTGCCAAGCCCAAGTCTTTGCCATCCTCAGAATGTATCCCTTTCCCACATTTCTCTTTGGTCTTTGTAGTCCTGAAGTCCCGGAGATTTGGTTGGGTGTAGACATGGAAGGAAGTGGGGGACACTGTTTGGGCAGAGTGTGTTTGGGTTTCCCAGGTATAGCAGGTCACACCTATTAAACCAAAAAGTATCAGAGGCAGGTCTTTATCAATTTAGAAAGTTTATTTTGCCAAGGTTAAGGACATGCACCTGGGAGGCAGGTCTGTGCCTTTCTCCAAAGATGATTTTGAAGGCTTTAATATTTAAAGAAGGAAGGGTAGACATTGAGGAAAGGGGAAGAAATTTTTAAGAGGCATGGGTAGATAAGAGACAAGTGGTTGCATTCTTTTGAGTCTGTGATCAGCCTTTCACTCAATATACAATTTACATGTGAAAGGGAGGTAGAGGAATAGTCACTTATGCCTTATCCAGCTCAGTGAATATACATTTTTTTTACATCAGAGGAAGCAATCGCATATGCATTTGTCTTAGGTGAGCAGAGGGATAACTTTCTGTCCTGCACCTCTGAAGATAAGCTATCAATTTAAATTGTCAGGTTAAAATTTAACAAAACTGATATAAGGTAAAGATCTTGGGGCTCACAAGGAATTTCCTAGTGGGAAAATTGTGAGGGAGTTATGCAGCTTTTTTTTTTTTTTTAAATCTCTGTAGTTATCTTATTTAGGAGTAAACTGAGAGGCAGATTTGCCTGAAGCAGTTCCCAGCTTGACATTTCCCCTTGGCTTAGTAATTTGGGGGCCCCAAGATTTATCTTCCTTTCATACTTCCTACCCACACAACCACTCACAGGCACCTGCGCATGGCCAGATGTTCTTTAAGGCTCGCTCAGAAGCCTGTACAGCTGTGGCCTCCTAAGCAAAGACAGAGTAGCACATCAGCCCCTCCCCTTTCCTCACAGCAGCCACAAGGCAGCTTCCTTCACTTTCGAGGTCCAGAACTGAGTCATTTTCTTCATTTCCTGGTGGTGACAGCCTCCTAGATACTTGTTCTCTCACTGTCTCTCTCTTGTCAACTCCCCAAGTCGAAACAAATTTTTAAAAAGGCAAACAAAACAGTGCTTATATGTCGTCGTTCTTCCTTGTCAGCTCCGTTCAGTTTTGTTGAATTCCTTTCTGTAAACCAGATGCTGGAGACAGTAACTCTCCACTCTGCTTTGGGTTCAGCTCCTTCTTGTCCATCTCTCCTCCCCTTGGTAGTTTTTCTTCTTGCCCCTTCCTTTCTCCTGAATAGTAAATAGTAACTAACATTATAGATTTCCCACCACGTGACAGGCACTGTTCTAAGCACATTCTATGCATTGGGTTGCTTAATCGTTATAACAATTGTCGAATCGTTATAATAATTGTCATAGCCCCTCTGGTCTGCGATAACAAAATACCATAAAACTTGGTGACTCTTAAAGAACGAATTTATTTCTAACAGTTCTAGGAGATGGCAAATCCAAGATCAAGTTGCTAGCAGATTTGGTATCTGGTGAGAGCCAACTTCCTCATAGATGGAACTTTCTCACTGTGGTCTCACACAGTGGAAGGGGCAAGAAGTATCTCTTGTGTCTCTATGATGAAGGTATTAATGCCATTTATGAGGGTTCTACCCCCATGACCTAATCACCTCCCAAAGGCCCACCTCTTAATACCATAAGGATGCAGGGGTGGTTGGTGAGGATTTCAACAACTGAATGTTGTGGGAACAAAAACATTCATGTCACAGCAACAACTTTATAAAATATCATCATTCTCTTGTTACAGAAGAGGAAACTGAGACACAGAGAGGTTCAGTAGTTTGTGTGAGATCAAATCTAAGAGGTACCTTGTTTTCTCAATAGTTTTATATTTATAAATGTGTCTATCTGACAAATAACTGAATTTTTACTCTGTCATGTACTATTCAAGGCATAGGGAATATAGCATTGAACTAAGAAATGTACCTGTCCTCATGAAGCTTTCATACCTATGGGAAAGAAAAAAATAATTAAGTAATATCAAGTGAAGTATGTATCACAAACCTTGATTAGATGATAGAACATAACAGAGATGAACATAAAGTTCTCTTTGAAGAGTCAAATCACATCATTAAAAATATTTTTATGTGTATTTTTATTTTTTATTTTTTTATTGCATTTTAGGTTTGGGGGTACATGTGCAGAACATGCAAGATAGTTGCATAGGTACACACGTGGCAGTGTGATTTGCTGCCTTCCTCCCCTTCACCCACATCTGGCATTTCTCCACATACTATCCCTCCCCCACTCCCCCCTCCTCTGTCCTGCCCCTATTCCCCCCAATAGACCCCAGTGTGTAGTGCTCCCCTCCCTGTGTCCATGTGTTCTCATTATTCATCACCTGCCTATGAGTGAGAACATGCGGTATTTCATTTTCTGTTCTTGTGTCAGTTTGCTGAGAATGATGTTCTCCAGTTTCATCCATGTCCCTACAAAGGACACGAACTCATCATTTTCGATTGCTGCATAATATTCCATGGTGTATATGTGCCACATTTTCCCAGTCCAGTCTATCATCAATGGGCATTGGGGTTGGTTCCAGGTCTTTGCTATTGTAAATAGTGCTGTAATGAACATTCGTGTGCATGTGTCCTTATAGTAGAACGATTCATAGTCCTTTGGATATATACCCAGTAATGGGATTGCTGGGTCAAATGGAATTTCTATTTCTAGGTCCTTGAGGACTCGCCACACTGTCTTCCACAATGGTTGAACTAATTTACACTCCCACCAGCAGTGTAAAATTGTTCCTATTCCTCCACATCCTCTCCAGCATCTGTTGTCTCCTGATTTTTTAGTGATCGCCATTCTAACTGGCATGAGATGGTATCTCAATGTAGTTTTGATTTGCATTTCTCTGATGACCAGCGATGATGAGCATTTTTTCATATGTTTGTTGGCCTCATGTATGTCTTCTTTTGTAAAGTGTCTGTTCATATCCTTTGCCCATTTTTGTATGGGCTTGTTTGTTTTTTTATGTAAATCTGTTTACTTCTTTGTAAATTCTGGATATCAGCCCTTTGTCAGATGGGTAAACTGCAAGAATTTTTCCCATTCTGTTGGTTGCCGATTCACTCTACTGACTGCTTCTTTTGCTGTGCAGAAGCTGTGAAGTTTGATTAGGTCCCATTTGTCTATTTTGGCTTTTGTTGCCAATGCTTTTGGTGTTTTGGTCATGAAGTCCTTGCCTACTCCTATGTCCTGAATGGTTTTGCCTAGATTTTCTTCTAGGGTTTTTATGGTGCCAGGTCTTATGTTTAAGTCTTTAATCCATCTGGAGTTAATTTTGGTGTAAGGTGTCAGGAAGGGGTCCAGTTTCTGCTTTCTGCACATGGATAGCCAGTTTTCCCAACACCATTTATTAAACAGGGAATCCTTTCCCCATTGCTTGTTTTTGTCAGGTTTATAGAAGATTGTATGGTAATAGATATGTTGTGTTGCCTCCGCTGTCTCTGTTCTGTTCCATTGGTCTATTTCTCTGTTTTGGTACCAGTACCATGCTGTTTTAATTACTGTGGCCTTGTAGTATAGTTTGAAGTCCAGTAGTGTGATGCCTCCTGCTGTGTTCTTTTTGCTTAGGATTGACTTGGCTATGCGGGCTATCTTTTGGTTCCATATGAAGTTTAAGGTAGTTTTCTCCAGTTCTGTGAAGAAGGTCATTGGTAGCTTGATGGGGATAGTGTTGAGTCTGCAAATTACTTTGGGCAGTACGGCCATTTTCATGATATTGATTCTTCCTAACCATGAACATGGAATGTTTCTCCATCTGTTTGTGTCCTCTCTTGTTTCGTTGAGCAGTGGTTTGTAGTTCTCCTTAAAGAGGGCCTTTACATTTCTTGTTAGCTGCATTCCTAGGTATTTTATTCTCTTTGGAGCAATTGGGAACGGCAGTTTTTTCTTGATTTAGCTCTCTTTCAGTCTGTTATTGGTGTATAGGAATGCTTGTGATTTTTGCACATTGATTTTGTATCCTGAGACTTTGCTGAAGTTGCTTATCAGTTTCAGGAGTTTTTGGGCTGAGACAATGGGGCCTTCTAGATATACTATCATGTCATCTGCAAATAGAGACAATTTGGCTTCCTCCTTTCCTATTTGAATACCCTTTATTTCTTTTTCTTGCCTGATTGCTCTGGCTAGAACTTCCAGTACTATATTGAATAGGAGTGGTGAGAGAGGGCATCCTTGTCTAGTGCCAGATTTCAAAGGG
>JAPYYA010001822.1:0-14707 GCA_028533165.1 Leontopithecus rosalia | reverse complement strand
TGAAACCCTGTCTCTATTCAAAATACAAAAATTAGTAGGTCAGGGTGGCAGGCACGTCTAATCCCAACTACTTAGGAGGCTGAGGCAGGATAATCGCTTGAACCCGGGAGGCAGAGGCTGCAGTGAGCTGAAATCATAACACTGTACTCCAGCCTGGGCAACAGAGCAAAACTCTAACTCAAAGAAAATGAATGAAACTAAAGAATATTGTCCATAATTAAGACACAACAAAATACTGTACTTCACATACTACAAACAAGTATTTTAATGGCTCAAAGATTTTTTTTCAACTTCTGAAACAATCTACATGTTGCAAAAGCTTCTTTCATGTCAGACTAAACATGCTGACAACTAAGCATGTCTTTTTCCTGTAAAACACAGACAAAGAGGAGTAACAGTGTTCAAACCATAGAACATTATAATGGAAAACAAACTATTACTGAGGAAAAATCAGACAAGAGGTTAATTTTATAATACAACATATTTACATACCAGCACAGAATATCCCTGGGACTTCACTCCTGATGATTATGGTCCGTACTTTCTTATCGGATTTCAAAGCATCCACAGCTTTTGATAGCTAAACAGAAAGAGGAAGCATAGGAGGAAAAAGAGACAAAAAAATGTTTTTATATTGATGACAATAAGGTATCTTAATATTTGAAGTAAACAGTTTAATCTTTACACTCACCATTTTTATAAGATTTTTACTGAGTGAATTTTTGCCATAAGCTCTGTTTATTCCAAGCACCACAATTCCTAGTTAAAGGAGAAAAAAAGAACAAGCATGTGAGTAAGTGAGGCATTTAAAGAATCAGACTCTACATCCACATCTAGCTAACTTCGAACCTAACAAATCAAAGAAATTCATGACATCATGTTCCCTTCAATTTGTCTCTTCTTAAGCACCAAAGTAATTTGCAGTGTCTTGGTAAATTTTACATCACTAACTCAAACTAGAGGGAAGACCACATTTATCAGTGAAAATTTTAAGTTAAAGGATACTATTTAAAATGCGGTTTTATCATCTTCAAGCAGATATAGAAGTAACAGCTAATAAACCTTGTCACATGCAGGTATTACATCATCTGCTTTCTGCTAGGATGCCAGTGGTTAATATCTCAATTTTTTAGGTCAGGCGCAGTAGCTCATGTCTGTAATCCCAGCACTTTGAGAGGCCGAGGCAGGTGGATCACCTAAGATTGGGAGTTCGAGACCAGCCTGACCAACATGGAGAAACCCCCGTCTCTCCTAAAAATACAAAATTAGCTGAGCATGGTGGTGCATGCCTGTAATCCCAGCTACTTAGGAGGCTGAGGCAGGAGAATCACTTGAACCTGGGAGGCAGAGGTTGCAGCGAGCCTAGATCACGCCATTGCACTCCAGCCTGGGCAACAAGAATGAAACTCCGTCTCCAAAAAAAAACTCAATTTTTTTTTTTTTGGTCATACTACATAGTTTTCAGTAATTCTATCCCAGGCTTCTCTCCTGATTTCTGTCTGATACACTTAACCTGAGGGTACTTCCATTTAGATGTCCAAGAAGTACTTCCAACTCAATCTATAAAAAACAAAGTTCATTATGTGTCCCACAACCCCAGCTATCACTCCTAACTGCACCATTTTTCAATCAAAGACCATCATCTAAACCCAGCCTCCCATTCCTCTCAGTTACCAATTTTCTAAAAAACAATACTATGCAAAGATTCACCCTTACTTAAAATCCTTTCATTATTTATTTCAAAATAGCTAACTTCAAAGACCTTAATTTGATATGCAGAGTTCTATACAACCTCTACTAACTTTCTTGTTCCTGGAATAAACAAATTTTCACTGTGTATCAGAAACACCTTCCACTGAGTCAGAGGGGGTATGGTTCTTTTCTTTTTTTTTTTTTTTTTTTTGAGACAGAGTTTCGCTCTTGTTACCCAGGCTAGAGTGCAATGGCGCGATCTCGGCTTACCGCAACCTCCGCCTCCTGGGTTCAGGCAATTCTGCCTCAGCCTCCTGAGTAGCTGGGATTACAGGCACGCACCACTGTGCCCAGCTAATTTTTTGTATTTTTAGTAGAGACGGGGTTTCACCATGTTGACCAGGATAGTCTCGATCTCTTGACCTCGTGATCCACCTGCCTCGGCCTCCCAAAGTGCTGGGATTACAGGTGTGAGCCACTTCGCCCGGCCCAGATATGGTTCTTATTTGCAACAGAGTTAAACTGAAGACAACAAAATATAACATGCCTTCACTGTGCAAGAAACTGTGCAGACCCATTTTTTAAGTATAAAGATGAACTTCTGCTCACAAAACAATAAGTTTGCAAGAAGTCCAAATGCTCTCAATACATAGAAAAGCATAAAGGCCTGGTATCTGACAAGCTCTGTATTAAACCTTGGGAATAACCTTGGGTAGATCCCAATACTACTGACAACAGCTACCACCAGTAGGCCTCAGTGCTTTAAGTGAATTAACTTAAATAATCACCACCACAACCCAAGAGGTTGGCACTATTTTTATCCTTAGTTAACAGATAAAGAAATGGAGACTTGGAGAGGTGAGGTAACTTACTTCAGCTATTAAGTGTCAATCTAACTCTATACTTGAATAAAACTGTGTAATACTGTTCAGTCTTCGGTTTCCTCAGGAAGAAAATCAAGCAGCTAAGACTACATGTGTCCATTCATTCAAACATACTGAGTAGTACTATGGTGATCAGCAGCCAAGGAACCAGAGTCCAGGAGGGAAATACAAACATTAAAAATCATAAAAATCATTAATAATCAATTCAAAATGCTTTACAAGCTGTAAGTGGTGCTACAGTAACTTGAAACCCAAACTAACAATGGTCTAAAGCAAAAGGAGATGGTCAGGGAAAGCTGACCCAAGGCAGTGGAGGGTGGAAGGATGAGTAAGAGTTAAAGGGAGAGTGAAGGAGAGGTGCTGACTGCCAGGCAGAGGAAACACAGGAAAAGCATAAACTAGTCATGGTCCCAACTGAACGTCCTATCACCTACCAGGGGGAGAAGAGCGTTACCAATGAAAGTAGACAGGTCAGCACATACTGGCCAGAAATATCCTTACAGACCTGCTGAAAAGTCTGGTCTTTATCCTAACAACAAGGAGTAACCATTGAAGGAGTTTACACAGGTATAAACATACAGCCATGCACATATAAAACTGAGAAGAAATAGATTCTATACTTGGAGATTATACCAGAAGGAGATACGGGTGGGAGTTTCAAGACACAATTCGAGTTCAATCAACAGATAACAGGTTTGGCTGAGATTGGCAGTGGTAGAAATAAAGGAAAGTGAAATGACTCAAGAACTATTCAAAATTTTAAATGAGTTAATGATATCTAGACTGAGGACTGATTTAACTGGAAGAAAGTGTTAAGGATTATTTACCTCATTTCTGGCTTCAGCAATTGGATGAAACAAGATGACATTTAATGGGACAAAATCATAAAAAATACCAAGGTGAGGGTGGAAGGGAATAAAGCTCATGAGTTCTGTTTTGAATTAAAGCAAATCTGAAATGCCTTTCAGACATCCAAGTTGATATCACCTACAAGGGCTAAGAATGCAGGCTCTAAGGTGTGGCTGCTGGGGATAAAATCCCAGTTTGCCATTTACTAGTTATTCAGCAAGTTACTTAACCTTTCTGATCCTCAGTTTCTTACTCTATTAAGATATTAATAGTTCCACGCTCCATGGGACTGTATTAGAATCAAATGAACATGAGCACCCAATCATCCCCCCTTCTAGGATGAACACTTCTCATGCAATAAGTACTAAAGTTTTACCATAATTTCTGCTAGATATGATACTGCTGACATCATTACACTGCTGAAGTGTAAAATGCCATCAAAATGGTTCTATCACAGTTAATTCCAGCAGTTTTGGTCCCATATCTGAGACTTAATGTTTTGAGTACTTCTACTTCAAAAAGCTAGAAATTAGCTCTGTAATCTGAAATAAACCATCTAGTATGTAACAACTGTATCATCAAATATATCTGTAGCTCTCTAGTACTCCAAAATGGAATAAAACCTTAGCTTTATTCAGGAGAGTCTAAAATTTTTGTTTTATAAATGTCTCACTTTAATTCACAATTCAATCACTTCTCAAGAATTCAATTATCATGCATCCTCCTCATATAACCTAGACAAGTTTATCAAACTCAGAAAAACGTAGGCATTTACATGCCAACCTTAAGTTCCTGTTTTAAACTTTCCCTAACTTTTCACAAAACATACAAAAATATACAGTGAGTCAGTAATAAGGTCACATTATAGCATTAACCCTGCTCTGTAAGGCTCACACAACTGAAAGATGAATGTAACAACCTTGCTGAGACTTAAAAAAAGGAATACATTTTGCTTATACAAAATTGAAAAAATACACCCAAAGTGAAAGTCCTTCTTCCCTAGACCCAACTCATTCCCTTCCCCAGAGGAAGCCACAGGTATCACAGTTACATGTAACCTTCCAGAAAATGTTTAACGTATTTACATACAGAAATAGAGTTGTATATTACTATTTGGCTTGTCGTTGCTATTTTACATAAATGGATTATATGTTCTGTTGGTGCTGTTCTACATAAAACAGGTTCATACACATTTTTTTTTTTGAAGAGACAGGGTATCAACAAGTATCACCAAGGCTAGATAGAGTGCAATGGCTCCATCATAGCTCACTGCAGCATCAAAGTCCTGGGCTCAAGCAATCCTCCCATCTCAGACTACTGAGTAGCTGGGACTACAGGCAGGTGCTCCCACGCCCAGTTGGTTTCACCTATTTTCTGAAGTACAATTGAGTTAATTGACTAAAGTTAACTAAAATTCTCAATGAACCACCACTCAAGGTCTCAATGGAGCTAGAGACCATTACTCTAAGTGAAGTAATCCAGGAACGGAAAACCAAACACTGTAAGTTCTCAATTAGAAGTGGGAGCTAAGGCCGGCTGTGGTGGCTCATGCCTATAATCCCAGCACTTTGGAAGGCCAAGGTGAGCAGATCACCTAAGATCAGGAGTTTGAGACCAGGCTAACATGGTGAAACCCCGTCTCTACTAAAAATACAAATATTAGCCGGGCATACTGGCTACTGTAATCCCAGCTACTTAGGAGGCTGAGGCAGGAGAATCACTTAAACCTGGGGGGCAGAGGTTGCAGTGAGCCAAGATCATACTAGTGCACCCCAGCATAGGCGACTGAGCAAGACTCTGTCTCAAAAAAAAAAGAAGTGAAAGCTAAGCTAGCTGTGGGTACACAAAGGCAAAACAGTGGTGTAACAGACACTGGAGACTCATAAAGGGGTAGTGCAAGAAGGTTGAGGGATACAAAACTACATACTGGGTACAATGTACACTGCTCCAGTGACAGGTATACTAAAATCTCAGGCTTGACCACTATACAATTCATCCACTTGTAACCAAAAGCCACTTGTACCCCAAAAGCTATTAAAATAAACAAGAGCATTACATAATAAAAAGGGGGTCATTTCTCCAGTAAGACATAATAATCCTAAATATGTATGCACCAAACAATAGAACATCAAACTATCTGAGGTAAAAACTGATAGTACTGCAAGGACAAACAGACAAACCTACTATTATATTTGCATATTTTAACATACTTCTATCAGAATCTGACAGATCCAACAGGCAGAAAATCAGTAGGAGTACAGTTGAATTGAACACCACCATCAATCAACTAGATCTAACTGAACAGCAGAGCCAACTGAATACAAAATTATTTATTTGCAAAAGACACAGTCTTGTACATAAAAAATATTAAGAAATTCACTAAAAATACTATTAGGGACAAATTAGCAAGTTCAGCAAAGTTGTATGACACAAGCCAACATACAGAAATCAATTTATTTTGTAATTTCTATACAATGAGAAATCTGAAAATGAAATTAAGAAAAATTGTATTTACAACTCAGTAAGAATAAAATATTTTGGGATAAATTTAACTAAAGCAGTGTAAAACCTGTACACTGTACACTGAAAACTACAAAACACTGTTGAATGAAAAAAAACTTCATGATCATAGATTGGAAGACCCAACACTGATAAGATGGCAATACTCCCCATATTAATCTACCTATTCAACGTGATCCCTATCAAAATCCCAAAGTGGTTTTTTCTGGCAGAAATTCACAAGCTGATCCTAAAATTCACATGGTAATGCAAGAGTCCCGTAATAGCCAACACTCCATTAAAAGAACAAGGTTGGAGAACTCATGCTACCCAATTTCAAATTTTACTACAAAGCTACAGAAATCAGTTTGGTACTAGCATAAGGATAGATACACAAATCAATGAAATAGACTTGAATATCCAGAAGTAATCCCACTTATGGTCATGACATTTATGGTCAATTATGACAATAATGACATTTATGGTCAGTTAATTTTCAACAAGGGTACCAAGACAACTCAGTAGTGAAAGACTCGTCTTTCCCAAAAATGGTGCCTGGACAACTAGATATCCACAAGTAAAAGAAAGAAGTTAGACCTCTTACTGCCCACCATATATAAAAATTAACTCAAAATTGGATCATAGTCACAAATTAATGTAACAGCAACAACCATAAAACTCATAGAAGAAAACGTAAGTGTAAATCTTTGTAAACTTGGGTTAGGCAACAGTTTCTTGGAAATAATCCGAAGCATGGTTCATATCATCCAAAAAATGAAAATAATCCAAATGTATATCAGTAATGAATAGACTAACAAAATGTAATATATCCATACCTATTACTTGGCCATTAAAAAGAAAGAAATACTGGTACAAGCTACAACAAGGATGAGCCTTGAAAATATAACGTTCTGTGAAGGAAGGCACAAAAACACCACTTATATTACTATTATTTTATATAAATGCCTGGAATAGACAAATCTATTGAGACAAAAAGTAGATAAATGTGGGTTTCTTAAAGCTGGAGGGATAAGCGGGGAAGTAGGGAGTAACTGCTAAAGACTACAGGGTTTATTTTTAATCTGATAAATGTTCTAAAATTGGCTTGAGTTGACAAAGCATAGCTGTGAATGTACTAAAAACAACTCTACATTTTGAATTTTACGATATGATTTACATCTCAGTATAGATGAGATTAAATCTTAATTTTAAAAATACATACATACACATCAATATACATATATTTATTGATATAATTTACATACTATTGATTATATAAAAACATGTTTTAAACATTAAAAAAAATACAAAAGGAATCAACTTCTTCAATAAGAAAAGACAGTAGATGCAGAAAGACCTGCAACCTCTGCAGCAGTTCACTTGACAAGCTTGGACAACGATGCTGTCAGTAAAGACACACATGGAAAGATTTCAAACACAAGAAGACCTGATGACAATCTAGATGTGAAAAAGGAGGAAGGAGCAGGTATCAAGGACAATCTGCACTATGCAATGGCTTGTTTGCTCTATTTCTGCCAGAAGTTGTTCTGACACGGTTCAAAAAGATGATCTTTGAAATGGGTCATAATTATGCCAAATTGCAAGAAGGTTGATAGGGGAAGGGGAGGAGTCATTTCAGAAAGTGTGCAAAAGCCTACAAAAAGAAAAGAACAGAAAAAGACAGAGCTCAGGTCCAGCGGCAAGGAGATGGACTATGAGATGCCCCACAGTCAAGAAAGCCCTGCAGGCAACGGGCGGGGGTGGGGGCAGAGGTTGCAGTGAGCCCATATCGCAGCACTTCACTTCACTCCGGCCTGGTTGAAACAGCAAGACTCCGTCTCAAAAAAAAAAAAAAAGAAAGAAAGAAAGAAAGAAAATTTGGTTATAGAGCTATGTCTCCCACAACAAATTACAAATATGGAGCTCAGATAACAGATTACAAATTACAAATATGGAACCCCATTCCACCTAAAGTGCTGCATGCTGTTTGGGGCTTCTATGACGAGGAGAGTTATCAATCATATTCCTTAGGGGCTGCTGAGAGCACCAAATTTTGACCAACCTCTAAGAGAAACAAAGGCATCCAGGAAACTCCTTCACCTATTGGGTCTCATGTTTTTCTTTGCATTGCTTATTGCTGGTTCAGCAGTAAAGCAAAGCAAAACATAAGCAATGTTAGCCAAGCCTGAGTCTTCGTTCTTGCCAATCCTCAAAAGAGGCGGGGTCAACTTTAAGAAATCATGATGTTTCTATCTTATCAGGAAATGAAGGCTAAAGAAAAAAAAGAAACCTTGACATCCAAAAAATATTTCATTTACTGCCTTTTATTATCTGATATTCTCTCTTTTGGTACATTCAGATCGTAACTCAACGTTTTGCCAGACATTTTGCATAAATGTAATTTCAATTTCCTTCAAGTTATAAAGACCAAAAAAACAGAAAAAGAAAAACAGAATATGGTACATATTAGTAGCTGTACTTGCAATCCCTTTATATCTAACATATTGTTGGTACACTTAATGGAAGTGAAGTCCCAGCATGACTAAGCTTACCCAAAAGATGGTGGCATTCAGGCTCTAATCACTCCAGTGCCAGTCTACGCTTCCAGCTGAATTTCTTACTATTCTGTTTATCATGCCACACTACTGCCACACTTGCATTATGTTACTTCCCAAATACACCATACATGTTCACACCTCCATGTTTTGACCATGTTCTTGTCTCTGTCTGGAATAATAAACAAGTAAGGAGTAAAGTAATTCACCACACTACCGAGCATCTACTACAGGCTAGATAGTGGCAATTTATATTAACAATCTCATCTCGTCTTCACGGCAAACCTATAAGGTTGGTATTATTTTTCCTGTTTTACATGTGAGATAGTTAAGAGAAGTCTGCCCAAGAACCCTCGCAAATGGCAAAATCCCCTGCCTATTAAAGAATGCCTTGGACCACCCTTTCATATGACGAAAACCCTGCAGATATTACAGCCCTTACCTCTTACCATGCCTTCAAGTTCACACAGCCTACCAACAACCAGGATCTGTTTCACTATACTAACAGCAATCATGGCTTACTCGCTTTTCATTTCCGCTTAACAGATTATAGGTGCTCAACAAAAGCATGTCAAAATTAAGACTGGTCCTCTGGCTTAACCCGGGTAAACTGCTGTTCCACCCTTCACGACCCTTTTAGCTTTTCCCTTCACTGCCAGTGAAAGGAACTGAGCTTTAACAGTATTCCCTAGGAAAGACAACCTCCTTCAAAGCCTTGCATCCTCTGTATTGTACTGCTACCAATGATGTCTTCTCCCATAGTAGGCAGCTCACCGGCAAAATCAATACCATCCACATTCTTGTTCAGAGCGGAGCAAAATACTAAAGTGCTCAAAATTGTTTAAATGAAGTGGAATAGTCCCTAAAGACTAACTTTCTAAGATAAAATGAACAAGACGAAAAACTGTTCCAGCTGAGCAGCTTCAAATTTAAAATTCTTCGTAATAATAAAACGCAGTTTCACTGCAGCTTTTACAACTCCACCACTAACAGCTGAGTTTACAGAAAGCCATTACACAGCACGAATAAAGCCTGGTAACAAGGATTAAATACCCAGGGTATATATTGACCTTGGCTTGTCTGGAGCGGAGGGCGTAAGCTGCACTTTTGTTTGCCGCGAGGAATGCGGTCACTTTACAGGTAAGCTGCTCCAGGGTACACGTTTAGGTATCAAAAGCAAGAAGGTGCACAAGGAAACGGCCCACGCTGGGGTGAGTGGAGAGTTAAGGAAGGGGAGGGACCCAGGCTCGGCGCGCCTGCCAAACCTCGACCCCACGTCCTGCGGGCGGACGCTGCACCTTTTGCCCGTCCTATGGGCGACCGCGCCTGCCCCGCGCTCGCACCTCACCTCGGTTCTCGTCCTCCAGGTGCCGCACCCGTAGTTCGTCCTCCGTCTTCACCTCAGAGCTGTAGCCCCTTCTTGGGGCTGGACCCCCGGCCACAGGCACCCGGCTCTGGGCCCAGATCGCCGGGCCCACCCGCCGGCCTGCCAACGAGCCGGGAAGCCTCAACCCCTGGCAGAGCCGCGCACTGCAAGCAGCTACCAGGCGGACGCCGCCAGCATGCAGGCAACCCAATGTCCCAGGTGCCGTCGCCACCGCGGCCGCCATGTTGTCTGTTTACGGCGTGGGCCTGCGACTGTCGCTCCGCCCCCGCCCGGCGCCGACCTGCCGCGCGCACGCGCACGGCGCCCCGATCCGCAGCTGCGGTCCGGCCCCGCAGCCTGACTCCAGCCTGGCCCCGCCCACTGGAGCGTGTGCCCGCCCCTCACCGCCCCGCCCCGGCCCCGGAACCCGAGGCCTTGCCCTATTCTCCGCTGCGATGTTTGATGGTTTTTGTCCAATAGAGAAAAAAAGAAAGTTTTCCAAGGCTTTGGAATAGTTCAGGGAAGGCTTTTCTATAAGAACTACCCGGAGGGAATTGTCTCTCTGTACTCCCTGGACCGTGCTGCGGTCCTGTGTTAAGAAAGATGCAAAAATGAACAATGTTTTGTCTCCTCGAGTTGGTTGAAAGTGTGGCAGCCCATCGTGGGACGCTGCGATACTCATGTATCTCATGTTGCTGGTTAAGCGTGCCTGATAAGCATAAGTGATGTTTACTACGTGGCGTTCAGGAAGGGGATGAGAACAGCAAACAAGGAAAGGAGTTCTCCAGCCCACTCATATGGGTAGGTGTACTGGATGGCTCTTCCGGGATAGAAGGAGCCCTACAGGGGTTCAAACAAGCCGTAGTCTGAGATAGGATTTAGAGTATGTAGCTCTTCCAGCAACTCAGGATGTCAATTTAGTGTGTAGGTACTCATCAAAACACATCGTAGCAGAATTTTTGTTACCTAGCTTTTATCAGATCTCTAACAGGAAAGCTTGTATTCAAGGATACTGTTTGAAAGGTGTGCTGCTATGAGGGTATGCTTAGTGCCTGCCATACAAATTTCTTGTAATTTTTAGTCCTAAGCAAAACATCCTTCATTATGTCCTCAGCTTTTACCCAAAATAGAAAGAAAACATAGACTGAATTCCATTACTGCATCTGCTGTAGAATGATGTTGAAGGCATCATTTTCTTTTTTTTTTTTTGAGACAGGTTCTGGCTCTGTCGCCCAGGCTGGAGTGCAGTTGTGTGATCTCATTTCACTGCACCCTCGGCATCTCACGCTTGAATGATCCTCCCACCTCAGCCTCCTGAGTAGCTGGGACCACAGGCACATGCCACCACGCCTGGCTAATTTTTTTATTTTCAGTAGAGACGGGTGTCACTATGTTGGCCAGGCTGATCTCGAATGCCTCACATCAAGTGATCCACCCACCTCGGCCTCCCAAAATGCTGGGATTAGAGGCATGAGCCACCATGGGCAGCCCACTTTTTAGTCCATCTTTAGTAAAGTTCCATGAAGGGAATTTTTCTTGAAGTTTACAACAAGGAAAAACTCTGCTTCCTCTGTATCTTTCCTCTTATGATGATGTTCACTGACTGCTGGGTATTGTGATTTTTATTGTTTTGGTTTCTTTCTAATTTGGTCTTGTCTTCAGAGGGAGGGTAAATCTGGAGGTGCTGCTCCAGACAGCCTGCCGCTGCATCAGGGAGGCATGGCCAAGGCTGCACCCTCTCTGGCAAGAGCCAGCCAGTGGAAAGGGAGCAAAGAAGGTGATACCTGTGGAGCTAAAGCCTCTACTGGGGTCCAGCGTGTTACCCAAGCAGTTTCGCATGGGAGTTCTAATTAGTGGGTTTAGAGCAAGCAGGCACAAGTTCCATGGAGTCACCCTGTCACTGTGAGGTAGTCACTGGAGGCCATCTACACAGTTCGTGTGGGTTATGGAGGTCAACAGGTGAGTCAAGCAGGCTGCATTTACCTCTTCCATAGGGAGATGGTCACCAGGAGGCAGTTGCATTAGGCAGCTACCTGGATGGATCACATTGAAGAACTGGGAGGAAGCAGAAAACTGGAAACTGTGTCAAAGGTGATTGCCCTGCTTCTCATGTGAGAAAGTTAAACATATTCGAAATGGATGCCAAAACAAAATAAAATTGATGAGAATTCACTACACTAGTGATGGCAGTGGCTGCTCCAGACAGCCTGCTGCTGCATCAAGGAGGCATGGCCAGGGCTGCACCCTCTGGCGAGAGCCAGGGACAAGTGGCAGACCCACCTCTTCCAAGTTAGGGTGGGAGTTTCCCAGGTGCTTCTGCAGCATAGCTGCAGACCTGGGCCTCCTGCTCCACAGAGTAGGCAGGAGCCCCGCCCACGTTGTGGGTACAGATCTGAGCCTCTCTGTGCTCTTGGAGGGCCAGCAATAGGAGACCTGCCATTCTGGGAGCAGCTGCAGCCACCGAAACCATGGCTGCAGACCCAGGCATCCCTGTACTCTTGGGGCTCAGGGAGGCCCTGCATGCCCCAACAGGCTCAGATGTGTCTGCTCCTGCTGCCTGGCTTCTCCCTGCTGTTGGCCCCTGCTCCATTCCTAGAGTAAAGTTGAGGCTGAGCCTGGGTGCCATGAATGGCAGTGGGAGCCAGATTCCTGGGCTGAAGAGGGTGGATCCAAGGAAAGCCTGAAGACTAGGGGTTGGGCTGCCAGCCTCATGAACCAGAGTGGGAACATATGGTACCTTTTCCAATCCCACCCACAGCCACCCATGGCTGCCATGGACCAATCAGAGGCAGGCACTTGCTCCCCTCTGAGGCCCATAAAATCCCCAGCTCAGCCAGAGTCGAGCAGATGATGGGATGACCAGCTGCAAAGAGGAGCTACCCTCTCTGCTGAGAGCTTCAGAGACTTGCAGAGATGTCAGAACTGCCAGCTGCAGAGAGGAGTGATACACTTTAGGGCCTCCTCTCTCCTAGGAGCTGGGAAGATGTCAGAATGACCTGCCTACAGAAAGGAGCTACCCCCTGCAGGTCTCTGAGCTCTTAATAGTCAGTAACGCTCCTCTTCGTCTTGTTCACCCTCCACTTGTCTGCACACCTCATTCTTCCTTGATAAAGGACAAGAACTCTGGCAAAGGCATCACTGTCCACAGAAGTTTCTGGCCAGAATATCAACACCCCAAAGGTCCTGTAACACTAGGAAACTCAGAATTGTATTTATAGCTCAACCATTGCAATTATTGCAACTGTATAATTACTGTTCAATAGCATTTGTCTCTGTTTTGATATCTTTATGTTGGTTCATCAATAGATTGTAAATTTAAAAAAAGCAGTAAAAAACGCTGTTATACAGAGCTCCTGACAGTGCTATTTAAAATAATATAACTTCAGATAATATTAATTGACTAGGACAACTGCAGAAAGATAATCATAGATTGTTTGGGTTATAAAAGAAAACAAAGGACCACCCATTGTTTCTAAGGGCATAGAGCCTGATGGAAAAAATGCAACAAAGAGGACTATCCCCTTCCCTAACATTTGGGACTCTCATCCTTACAATAGTCATGAAGATATCTCAGGTCTGTGACCAAAGTTGATTCTTAAAAATTAATGTAACTAATAAATATTACCATCACTATCACAACCTGTCAGGAATGACAACTAATAGCAAACAGCTAAATATCAGGAAGTTAACAAATTCCAAATCAAATAGACATGGCTTTGGATTTCTGCTCCATAATTGCTTCACTTTGAGACATGAGTGAGTTATTTAAATACTTCATGCTTCCACTTCTTTATCTACAGTATAGCTAATATAATATGTACTTCACCTCATGAATTCTCTTTTTTTTTTCAGATGGAGTCTGTCACCCAGGCTGGAGGGCAGTGGCATGATCTCACCTTTTGGGTTGAAGTGATTCTTCTGCTTCAGCCTCCTGAGTAGCTGGGACTATGGGCACATGCCACCATGCCCAGCTAATTTGTGTGTGTGTGTGTGTGTGTGTGTGTGTGTGTGTGTGTGTAGAAACGAGGTTTTGCCATGTTGGCCAGGCTTGTCTCAAACTCCTGACCTCAGGTGATCCACCTGCCTCAGCCTCCCAAAGTGCTGAGAATACAGGCATGAGCCTCTACACCCAGCCAAATTTTTTACTTTCAATTCCTTCACCTATAAAATGAGAATAATTATGCCCACTTATTGGGCTGATAAGTATGTAAAACACTTGGCACCAGGAAAGAAATAAGAAGAGTAGAAATATTAGCTACCATTTACCAACTTCCTTCTTAGTCTCTTTAAGATATCTTATTTAATGTTCAGAAAACCTTCAAGCTGGTATTACTATCCCATTTTATAGATGAGGAAACCAAGATTTAGTTATTTACCAAAGCCTGCATCTGGGAATCCATAGAGCTGGAATTCAAATCCTGATACAACTCACTCCAAAGCCCATGTTCTTTTTCTTTTTTTCTTAATCTTTTAATTTTAATTTTAATTTTTTTGCTAGAAACAGGGTCTCACTATGTTGCCCAGGCTGGTTTTGAACTTGGGCTCAGGCTGACCTTCTGCCTCAGCCTCCTAAAGTGCTGGATTATATGTGTGAGCCACTGGGCCCAGCCAAAGCCCATATTCTTAATTACTAGTTAGAACAGCCTTTCAATAAGTGTTAAGGCACTCAATAAAATGTCATGCTGTCTGGTTCTTTTCTACTTTTCAGTGAAAGTTTGTCAAGTATGAAACAGGAATAATGAGTGTCAGTTGGGAAAAGGCAGGTAGGGTTTGTTTTTTGAAATGGGAAGCATACCGCCAGATGTGGTGGTGTGCACTGGGAGGTTGAAGCACGAAGATTGCTTGAGTCCAGGAGTTCAAGA
>JAPYYA010001821.1:0-14712 GCA_028533165.1 Leontopithecus rosalia | reverse complement strand
AGTTTGAAGTCCGGTAGTGTGATGCCTCCTGCTGTGTTCTTTTTGCTTAGAATTGACTTCACTATGCGGGCTCTTTTGGTTCCATATGAAGTTCAAGGTGGTTTTTTCCAGTTCTGTGAAGAAAGTCAATGGTAGCTTGATGGGGGTAGCATTGATTCTGTAAATTACTTTGAGCAGTATGTCCATTTTCATGATATTGATTCTTCCTAACCATGAATATGGAATGTTTCTCCACCTGTTTGGGTCCTCTCTTATTTCCTTGAGCAGTGGTTTGTAATTTTCCTTGAAGAGGTCCCTTACGTTCCTTGTAAGCTGTATTCCCAGGTATTTTATTCTTTTTGTAGCAATTGTGAATGGCAGTTCGTTCATGATTTGGCTCTCTTTCAGTCTGTTATTGGTGTATAGGAATGCTTGCGATTTTTGCATATTGATTTTATATCCTGAGACTTTGCTGAAGTTGCTTATCAGTTTCAGGAGTTTATGGGCTGTGGCAATGGGATCTTCTAGGTATACCATCATGTCATCTGCAAATAGAGACAATTTTGGCTTCCACCTTTCCTATTTGAATACCCATTATTTCTTTTTCTTGCCTGATTGCTCTGGTTAGAACTTCCCGTACTATATTGAATAAGAGTGGTGAAAGAGGTCATCCTTGTCTAGTGCTGGATTTCAAAGGGAATGCTTCCAGTTTTTGCCCATTCAGTATGATATTGGCTGTTGGTTTGTCATAAATAGCTTTGATTGCTTTGAGATACATTCAATCAACACCGAGTTTATCGAGGGTTATTAGCATAAAGGGCTGTTGAATTTTGTCATATGCCTTCTCTGTGTCAGTTGAGATAATCATGTGCTTTTTGTTTTTGGTTCTGTTTATGTGGTGAATTACGTTTAAAGACTTGCATATGTTGAACCAGCCTTGCATCCCAGGATGACTCCTACTTGATCATGATGGATGTTTTTTGGTATGCTGTTGCAATCGGCTTGCCAGTATTTTATTGAAGATTTTTGCATCTATGTTCATCATGGATGTTGGCCTGAAGTTTTTGTTGGGAAAACTGGCTAGCCATGTGCAGAAAGCAGAAACTGGACCCCTTCCTCTTTGATTTGAGAAATGCAAATCAAAACCACACTGAGATACCATCTCATGCCAGCTAGAATGACGATTATTAAAAATCTGGAGACAACAGATGCTGGAGAGGATTTGGAGAAATAGGAACCCTTTTACACTGTTGGGGGGATTCTAAATTAGTTCAACCATTGTGGAAGACAGTTTGGCAATTCCTCAAGGCCTTAGAAATAGAAATTCCATTTGACCCAGCAATCCCATTACTGGGTATATATCCAAAGGACTATAAATCGTTCTACTATAAGGACACATGCACACGAATGTTCATTGCAGCACTGTTTACAATAGCAAAGACCTGGAACCAACCCAAATGCCCATCGATGATAGACTGGACTGGGAAAATGTGGTACATATACACCATGGATTATTACACAGAAATAAAAAATGATGAGTTCCTGTCCTTTGTAGGGACATGGATGAATCTGGAGAACATCATTCTCAGCAAATTGACACAAGAACATAAAATGAAATACCGCATATTGTGGCTCATAGGTGGGTGATGAAAAATGAGAACACATGGACTCAGGGAAGAGAGTACTACACACTGGGGTCTATTGTCCCCTATTGTGCAGAATAGGGGAGGGACAATGGCGGGGGAGCTGGGGAGGGATAGCTTGGGGAGAAATGCCAAATGTGGGTGAAGGGGAGGAAGGCAGCAAAACACACTGCCATGTGTGTACATATGCAACCATCTTGCAAGTTCTGCATATGTACCCCAAAACCTAAAATGCAATAAAATAAAATAAAACGAAAAGTAAAGGTGAATAATGCTTGTGTTAATAGTGTTGTCTTTTAAGATAGAAAACAGCTTTGCAATTTATCAATCAATTAGGAAATTCTTTTCTACTGGGGAGAATAACCATATAGCTAGCTTTTAATTACTTTTCACCAATTCATGGGCTAGCTGTAATTTCCTTCTTTTCAGAGGCTGTTATACTTTAATCGGATTTTGAGAGAGCTGCACCAGAGTAGGGCTGGAATAACAACAGTGGCTATTATCAGAAAAAATGTCTTACAAATTCTTAAATTTTACTTAAATCTTAGGAAAGCTTGTAAACAAGGAAAATATGAAATTTCACTGGTGGGCTGCTTGCAGCGCTATAGAGTAGTGGTGGTGAGTGTCTAGGGATGCTAGCTGCTTTTCACTTGTGCTGCTCTTTCTTACCACTGGGTGACTGTTGCTGGCTAGGTGGACTTTCTTGTGCAGACTTGCTTGTGGACACCTCCTGCTCTTCCTTAGCAGGCTAAGGAAGTGTCCTCTGGCACACTGGGCTTGGCTCTTTGTTGACTTTGCTGCTGGGCAGGCTGAGTTCCCGGGAGCATTTGCTGGCTCTGAGTTTCCATGCTGTCTTGCTGTTGAGCCCTTCTCTCTGCTTACTGCTTGGTTGGTCATGCAGCTTCAGCCTCTAATGTTTTTCTTTATCTTTTTATGTACTCAGTTGCCTTGTCAATCTTGTATTATGGGGGCAGGCTAAGAGCTCCTCTTATAATGCTGCTTGCTTATCTATTGGATGAGGGGGCTCAGGTAAAACTTCTATTTCTTCTTTCTTTTTTTACTTTGTGATGATGTTACTTGGACTGTTGCCTTTGTGTGTGATGTTGTGTAAGATTTCCCTTCACTTGTTATTTGAGCTTTATGTCTAGTGTACTTTCTGCTAGGAATTATGGATTAAGTGAAGTAACAATTTGCATTAAGTTTTTTTATTGAGCCTGTGAAACTGAGACTCTACTAGCCTTAAGCAACTGTTTTAATATTTTTATACACTGTTTCTGTTGAGCTGATAACTTTACATTATGAAAAAACTTCAGCCTGAACAATTGCACCTAAACTTGGTAATCATCAGTGAGTGCTAATGACTTACTGACTTAACTGTTTTACTCAGTTGACTGTGCGGTCTTCTGGACCTTCGTTTTCAGGGGGTCTGTCATGCTCCTTTCACAGCAATGGCTATGTCAAGGCCCTCTTCACCTGCTGAGTTGTCTCACATGGGGCATCTTGTTGGGGTCACCATCTGCTGGGGTCTGTCCTACAGACCTTAGCTGCATAATGGATAAATAAATGTACTCAGACACAAATTTCTGGTGAACAAGTTGGCTAGGGGATCATGAGCCACTCAGAGAAAGGTTACAGCTACACACCCTTGACTAGTTGGCCTTCTCTACATTTATTCAGGATAGATTTAATAACAGAGGCTCTAAGTCAACACACTTGTGGAGAAAGATTAAAGGCTAGGTTCTGAGGCCTAAAGCAAACACAGCTGAAGGGTAATCTCATTGGTCTACTTCCTGAGAGGACCATCTGGCTCAAAGTTTAGTTTTAAGACCACCTAAGTAAACAAGTTATTCAGATAAACTCCCCCACATACTCTAGCTATTTGCTTTTCTTATTAACTAAACGTAAAGGGGATTTAGGCTGCCTTCAGTTGAAACTTTCACTGAAACTATGCAAAAACCTCTTGGCCTTCCAAGAAGGTTTGTGATTATTCCTTAAAGCTATCTCTAACATTTTTCCTTTAATATTTTTGCCACTACCTTCAGTGAATCCCCACACAAAGTAGAATGTTTCTCCTCATTGTGCAGTCATTTCCAGAGGGATGTTGGCTTCAAAGAAAGTTAGAACTCTAAGTATGTTAAATTAGTGGAATCCTGCCATAGACAGCATGATATACAGAAAAACCACAAGGTTTAGTTCTAAAAGGCCTGGATTCCAATCTAGGCTATGTCCTCTATAGACTCTGGATTGCTCAAATTATTCAGCCTCTCTATTTTCTCAGCTACTTCAACAAAAAATGGAAAGTACAAAAAATTATGTGACTTTAGTTTTTGTGAGGCTTTAAAAAAGAATGTGATATTCTTTCTCTTTATCAAGAAGTGAAATAATTTCTACTTCTGCCCTGAAAGTAAAACGATTGCTATATTTGATGGACTCTTGTATATGCCATTAGAACATTCTTTTTCTCTACTGACTCTTTTCGCAAACTCCTGAATTACACTTGGGGATTCATGTGGTTCTTTAGAAGCTGATTCCATATATAGTCTTATAAGTAGAGTTACACTATTTAGGCTTTTCCAATCCATGCATATCATTTTTCTACCACAGGGATTATGTTAGCAGTCAACACTCAATCAATGTAATTCTCAGATCTCATCTAAGATTGTGGGTAATGTTTTCTTCTTGTTGCTTTTGTATAATAGTTTTATTGAGATAACATTTTCATATCACATGATTCACCCATTTAAAGTATACATTTTTTGTATATTTCCAGAGCTTGTACAGTCATCATTGCTACCTAATTTCAGAATATTTTCATAATTCCAAACAAGACCCCATACCCAATAGCAGTCACTCCCATTTTTTCCTAAGTCACAGACTGAGGCAGTCACTGGATTTACCTCATCTTGATATTTTATATTAATGAAATGGAGTATGTGGTCTTTTATGACCAGTCACTTTCACTGAGTAGAGTGTTTTCAAGGTTTATCTATGTTGTAGATTGATTTTTGACTTGAAAAGTCAATACAAACTTTGGCAGATACTGCTGCTGGATCTGAGCATTCCTTCTTAAACTAGTAGGGGTTGAAGATTTTCTAGTATTCCCCTCTGTTATTGAATTATGTTAAATTGATATGTCACCCTCTTGATTCTAACCCAGTCACAAAGAATGTTCTTTCTACATCTTCAAAATTATTTTTTGAGCTACTAGTGGCCTAACACTAAACTGGAGCTACTTCTTACACCTCTTCCACATTGGTAGTCTCTGTACATGTAAATTTCTATAGTTTTACCTTTATGCTGTCCTTTTGATTGCTCAGGTTGGTCATAAAGTTCAGTGACATTCAACATTTTCCTCTAATGTAGCATTTGGCTAGAAAAAGCCTTGAATACAAGTAACATTGCTCTTTATCAACCATCCTCATATATATTAAGAAAGCCTCTTTTAATGGCCAGCATCAGACTTCTTGGTTATTCCTGTTTTGAAGTCTATTATTCCTTGCTATGCTACATCTCAAGGCAGGAGTTGACAGGCACACTGAGTTAAATAATTCTGATATCTCTCTGAGATCTCATATTCTACTTAATTTCTCTGGTTCTTAATGATTCCTTAACTACATATTCTCCTCTTCTTTTCCCCAGCATCAGATCAGGGGGAATGCTGCAACTACAAATTCACAAGGCAAAGTCACTGTGAACATGTAACAGCAATGACAGATAAAAAACAGTGGGAGAGTTGCTTGCTCCTTCTTAATGTGTGACAACTGTGTAGTGTTACCATTTCTTTACAAATTTATCACAGTGTTTACATGCTCCTTTGTGGACTCTCTGCATTAGAAAATGTTAGTTTTATGATCTCCACTCTTCCACTTCAATATATTGATGTTAAATATTTTCATGGCACACATGGTTGATTTTTTTTGTATCTTCTGCAACTTTGAAAAGATAGAAACAAATTTTGGAGAGTATCAGTTTGTCCATTGCTCAAGTTTGTAAGTGAGGTGCTTTTCTAATCAGCAGCATCTGAATACACCTACACATATGGTCATGAATCTGGTTGCTATTGTAAATACTCAAAGCTGATTATTTTATTTAATCTCATAATAATTTAATCAGCTTTATACTACTCTTATCTACAGATGCAATGGTCCAAAATGTTTTAATTTTGTAATATGAGTTCCTGACACTCACCAGAATATGCAACAGCAATAGAGGAGAGCATGGAAATAAGACTAGAGAAAAAATGAAGAGAAAAATCAACAATTATCATTTAAATTAAATCAGTATAGAAAATGAATCCAGACAAAACAGCGTTAGACAAATCTACTTTTGACTCCATGATTTACGTGGATTTAGGCAAGACTCATTGAACAAACACCTATTAAGTATATTTACTCTATTTTCTACTTTAAAAAGCAATAGCAAACTGAGCACAACTTACAGGTTGTTTTTGAAGGTGTTACATTTAGAGGTTTAGACAGTTGCCTGTTATTCTCACTATGCTAGCACTAAGAAAAACTTAATTAAACAACAACAAAATATTTAAAAGTTTCAGTACCTCAATATTAGGTTAATGTTAAAAAGTTCATTATATTTCAATGAAAGTTTATTTTAAATATTGTTTTGCTTTTGCTATTAATGATAAAAATAATTGTATTCCAGGACATTTGAATTTCCTTCAAAAGGCAATATTTGACTAAAAAGACTGGCATTATCTTTATTAAAAAAAAAAGGACCCAGGAACAACAAAACGACAGGTTAATATTTAACACAGATTTAGGATAGTTGTTTGAAGTAATCTGATTCAGCAGGGATTGTTACTTGTTACCAGCCAATAAGATAGTGGAGCACACACTTGTAAGTGAGTGAGTATAAACAAACTGTGTTTTGTGGGTTTGCAGGGAACATATTGAAGGGGAAATAAGAGGAATCTGAGCAATTGAGCCTAAAGGAAAGCATATACGGGAAAATTCTTCTTTCTGAAAGTAATATTTTGTTAAGGTCATCTCTGATTTGCCCTCTGTACTCTTTCCGAGATTGATCTAACCATTTTCAGATCCACTACTTAAGATACCTCATGAGACTTTCTATAAAAATTAGGATTATGGGGTGACCTTTGACCAAACTTGATAAAGCCTACAAAGAGGAAACACAAAATTTGATGCTTTTTCTTCTGGATGTAAAAATGGAAAGAAGATATGCATGATGAAAAGTTAAAGAATAAAATAATTTTAATAGCAAAGAATATACATCCTGCATTTCCAAATATGGCTGTGTGATGATTCCAGATAAAGGTACAACTTTATTTCCTGCACAATTCTCTTTGAGGATTTACATTACTTATTGTTATCACCCATGCAGGTGAGGAATCCGATGGAAAAAAAATTGCTCTCTGGTGGTCATCTTGATTTAGGGTGTCTCTGGAGATGCTGCTACATATCTCTCTGGTCACCACTGGCAAGGAAATGTGGTAGAATTACTATTGCTCATGTTCAGCATGTTCTGTAAGACTAGTAACTGAAGGTTGATTTCTGAAGCATCTGTAATGTTTCCAGCAAGACTAAATTCTATACTTGAAACCTGTCCAAGCTACTGAGCACTTGCTAGGCACTGTGCTAACCCCTTTAATGAATTATTTCATTTAATCTTTAAAGCAACTCTAGATTTGGTTTCTGTTTTTGTCTGCATTGTTTAGATTAGGAAACTGAGGTTTAAGGGATGGATAATTTATCTGATCAATGTCAGACAATGAGCACTCTATGGTACCATAATTCAAACTCTCATTTATTTTCATAATCTGTTAACCATTCTTTTGTATTATTTCTTCTGGATAAGAAATTTTCTGGACAAGAAATTTGTCTTTCTCTATTTCTACTTTTTCCACTGCTTCCTTTGAGATGAGTTTCCTTCCTCCACTTGCTTTCCACAGAAATTACCACAGTGTCCAATCAGATAAGGTTAATTTGACTGTCAGTTTATTGCCTTCATCATGTAGACTGACTGTTCATTAAAGAGAAGAGAATTTTCATGTTATGAAAGTTAATATTATTTATGTTCTTATACTAAGAAAATTTGAGGAGTTGTCTTAAAGTGTATGACATTCAGAAATAAGAATGATAATTCATCATTTAAACTGATTTTTATCATAGAGCTGTTGAACCATAGAATAGAAAGTGTGCTTAGAAATAATTTTGTTTTCCATTTATTTATATCTGTGAAAAACTGAGAAGGGTTTAAAACTTGTTTGAAGTCAAGACACAAACAACCAATAGCAGAGCCAAGTCTTAAACCAAGTCTCAAATTTTAGCCAATTAAAAAAATTGAATTTAATTTAACTAGCCATTTAAAATGACTTTGACTTTTGGGATTCTGTGTTTCTGAGCTTGTCCTATTTAGGAAGAATATGTAGAAACATCTTAACAATGAAGTAAATAATTATGACCTAAAAAGTTTTGTTCAACATTGTCGTTTAGATGATTTTTGGTGTGTCACTCAGCAAACTTTACTGCATAATCCAAGGAACAATGTAATAGGCTGAATATAAACATTTTAATGAAAATGTTTTGAATAATGTTTAAAAATGTACACCATTTAAATGTCTCAGCATAATTTATATGTTAGAATTCAACCAACTTAAACAATAGATCTTTACTCCTCTTCTAAATTCTTAAGTTAGAATGATTGTTCTGTATGTGCTATTTTTGAAATATGCTTTAGTTGTTGTTTTGGTTAAGTGCCTAGTTCTAAAAGAACCATTTACATTTCCAAGTCTGAAATTTTAAAGTGACATATACAATGATGGATAGAGGAAAAAAAACTTCACTTTTGACAGCTTTTCTTTAATTAATCTCTGTTGCATGAATCTATTTATAGAAATATTTAATCAATTGAATTTCTTCATCTTTTAGAAAAGACCACATCTTACAAAATATCCAGATAGGACAAAAGAAAAAATGCTGCTCTCTCTTTAAGTTAGACCTATATCAATACTTTAAAAGCTTTTTTGCTGCTTTGAAACACAGGATTGGTTTCCTGACAATGATTTATGTACCAATATCTCTAGTAGATTGCCTCTTTTTCATAATCATAAACCTGTTCAAGTTTGGATACTGGAGGTAAACACACCAATGTAAAACATGCTGACCCTAAAATAGTTATTTCTATCCCATGCAAGCACAACATAGATAACAGCAAATGGTAGAAGGGAAAAAAGTTGGAAAGAAAAACAAGAACTTTCAGTCTATCAAGCCCTTTTTAAAAATAAGTATATTTAAAATTTATGGTTTTGGACTCATTGGATTAAATGTGCACTCTGGGAATACTAATGATTAAGTGTCAAGCAGGCCAAGTAATTTGGCACCTTTCCAAACAACAAAAACTTTGACAATTTTTGGAGAAGACTGAGACTAAGGCAGAGAAAGAGGACCATCGAGGAAGAGCCAGCTCTTTCTTACATTATAACTAACAAGGTAGCCCCAACTCAGAAATTAAATGCCTCTTTTCAGAAAGGTCTTGAATATGCTAAAACTCACCTTTTTTGAAAGACGATTTAACAACCACGTGTTATTCAATATTAGCCTGTGAGATTCTCATTAACCTCTACCTTGACCCTACATGGTTTATCAAAATCCTCTTTCCACCCATATCTCAAATATTCTGGTCAAGATGCAATTTGGTAAGTGCAATGTTATTTATCTTACTACATTCCAAGAGGTCAGCCTCCTGTTGACCCTGCTGTGATTCAGCTGATGATGGTAACACTCTTATTATCACTGAATCTTCCTACACTTTCTGCTCTGCACTCTACTGGAAAGTGTGAATGGGTGCATTACATAAGCTACGTTCAAAAATATTTGTGAGGGAATTCCTTTGTGAATGATACTAAAAAAGATGATCTGGCATTAACAAATAAATCTACTCAAGGCCTAGAGAGCCATTACTCTATATTTACTTTAAATTGTGAAATCCCAGAGAGCCATTACTCTATATTTACTTTAAATTGTGAAATCCCAACAGAGTTTTTGGCTTAATTATTCTGATATCAGTGATTTAAATGTTAAAAATGAGATACCAACTGTATTGGATCATTTATAATGATTTCATGAAAACCCTCTAATCATGTAAAACAGAAAAACATAGATTTTAGCATATTGTTATTCCATAATATGGAAATACACAGAAGAACTTTAAATTCAATGTAACCTAAAGAAAATTTTCTTTTTCTCAAACTCTTACCAAAAATGAAACAAAACAAAGCAAACTTTCCATTTATATCCTTTATTTTATTAACATAATTCTCTCACTAGTCCAATCTAGAAACATAAGAGCATCATTCTAGACTTCTCCTCTTGATGACCATCTATCATCATTAACTCAACAGGTCCTCACTGCCTTAAACATCTGTCTTGTTGGTCCCCTTTGCTCCATCCTCACTGACCTGCACTAATTCTCATACTTCTCTCTTGGATTCTGCTATGACTCTCTTTAGTTACCTTTCTTCCTCTATGCTTACCTTTCTCTAATCCATCCTTATTTCAGAGTAATTCACCACATATAGTGGTCAATTACAAGCTGAAAATTTAATTATTTTAATCAATCAGAGAATAAAACTTAGTTTGTTTGCATAATATAATTGATTCTTTCTAGTAAGAAACTTCCATAAATTTTATAGCTTACCTGATTCTACATCCCATTTTCTCTTTCTGAATTACTTAGTGTTCCCAGAGCCTGTCAGACTTTTTCATGCTTTCACACCTAATATTCCTTTCATTTGTCATGTCTGCTGCTGACTGTCACCTGAGTGCCTATTCATCATGTCAGTCTTAGCTCCAGGCTCTTCTGCTCCTTAAATACATCTTGGATTCTCCCAGGTAACTGTCAGCAACCTGCCTTAAGTTCTTTCTGTATCTGGAATGTAACTTTATTAAAGCAACAATACATAGCATTTGGTTAGCATGCCTGTCTTCATTCTGTAAAGTCCTGAATGCAGGCACCAATGTTCCCCTTACATTTTTATCCTGAGCACCTAAAATTGAGCTTGAATGGAGTAGACACATAGTATATATTTTGTAGAATGCAGGAATTTGTCAAATAATCTTCTTTATGAGTGTAAAGATAGATAAACACATGAAGAATTATACAAACTGTGATTAAATAACTCCTTAGCACTCATTCATAACCATATCATGAACCCTAGGTCTCAAAACCATTTGGCTTCTGTGACAAATAAATTACCTAGGATGCTTATAGTGCCACACCATTTGCCAAAAGAGATAGAGTAATAAGAGAATCATTTCCCACTGGTTGCCAAACAAATGTCAGCTGGAAAATCTTGTCTACTAGAATGTAGAAACCCTAAATTTAGATGTTTATACTTGTTCTGTGATGCCCAAGTTGTAATAGAAATGTACATTTTTTTCCTCTAAGGTGTAAAGTGAATGATAAGCTCCTCATCTCCATTTTTCCCTTCAAGGAATTGGAAAAGATATATCTGAAGTTCACAAACAGATGTTGATTGTAGCAGGTAGACAGCGAATTTACTGCTTAGATAACATGGAGTTAGGTGGTTTCCAGGGATGCAGGAAGTTAGCATTACCTTATGCATTCCTATTTGGTCTTGTCAACATTTGTAAAGGTTGAATTTCTTTTATTTGAAACAACGAATTTTACAAACATTTAAATGTAAAGCAACAATGTCAACGTACTTTCACTCAAAAATTTTCACTGGACCAATTGCTTGTTTTTCTAGTTGCTATTTAATAATCCTTCTGAGATGATAAATTTATACCTATATAGGAAAACTATCATTAAAATAATTAATTCTTGATCTTATCTGGAAAATATTAAATTTTTTACGTGCTAACATTAACACTAAAATTACTTTTGAAAAGCTTATTTAAAGATTTCACATATCTTTAATACATATATGTGATATGCATAATTGTATACCTAAATGTGTATACATATAAATGTAGTGATAACCAAGATTAAAATAACACGATGGGTATCCGAGAAGTAGTACAATTAAAATGAAAATATATACTAAATGTTAAGAAAGCTTTCAGGGTTCATGCAGAGATGCTGACTTAGGTGCATTAGCGTGTGAAGAGGATTTTCTCAAATTAGTTTCATTTGGTTTCTGCATTTAGGGAACCACCCTTGTTCACTCACTTTCCACCTTCAACCACACTCACCCTCTGCTTCTGTTTAGCATTTGAGGTCGACAATTTAAAAATTCACGAAACAGCAGATGCTGGCAAGGTTGTAGAGAAAAGGGATGCTTATACACTGTTGGGAATGTAAATTAGTTCAGCCACTGTGGAAAGCAATGTAAAGATTTCTCAGAAAACTTAGAACTACTATTTGACTCAGTGATCTCATTACTGGGTAAATACCCAGAGGAAAACAAATCATTATACCAAAAGACACACATACTTTTATGTTCATTGTAGTACTATTCACAATAGCAAAGACATGGAATCAATTTAGATGCCCATCAATGGTGCAGTGGATAAAGAAAATATGGTACATATACATCGTGGAATACTATGTAGCCATAAAAAGGAACAAGACCATGTTTTTTGCAGCATGGATACAGCTGAAGGCCATTATCCTAAATGAATTAATGCAGGAACAGAAAATCAAATACCACATGTTCTCATTTATAAGTGGGAGCTAAGCACTGGATACACATGGACATAAAGATGGGACCAATAGATTCTGGGGAGTAATGGAGGAGGGAAGAAGGGGAATGAGGATTGCAAAGCTACTTTTTGGGTACTTGGGTGACCAGACCACTTGTACCCCAAACCTCAGCATCATAAAATATACCCATGTAACAAACCTGCACATGTATCCCCTGAACCTAAAATAAAAGTTGAGAAAAATGAGCCCTTCCAATGGTCCTTTGAAGTGATATGAAGTATGTCTGGTGGATAGGAAAGCCTAGTCTAAAGGCTTTTTTCCCCTGGGAAGTGGGAGATACACAGTGGACAAGTTACCATCTTTTCCCAAGGATCACAGAGTGAGACTCTGCCCACTCTTTTCTGCTTCTTCCTGTTCCAAGCATGGAGGAGGGGAAAGGAGAAGAAGGGTGCCAGGCAGCCTCTCACACATTTTTCTCTGAAGTCTTCCTGCATTTGGTAAGACAAAGAAGAGAAACAAGAGAACTTCAAATTGTAATGAAGTTTTGAGTTTTGAGGGTTTGCCTGAACCTAGCAGTTATTAGAATGGATCTCTTGGATCTGTTGGAGAGACTAATGTGACTGGAGACCTTTGTTAAATCTGAAAATTACAGGAAAAGTTACAGGCTCTGATTGGGATTTCATCCAGGAAACAAAAACAAACATTAACCTTCTTGAAGGGGTTTACAGGGACAATAGAATAAATAAATTTTTGTTATTATTGTGTCTTATGAATCCTACATGTGTGGCATTTCAGATAACAAGTGTGGCTTGTGGCAGCTTTACTGACTGCTGCAACAAAGAAGGGATTTTTTTTTAACCCTACTAAGTATAAACTCACTGTGCATGGAGCAAACTAGACTTTATTTATACATGGTAATAATTCCAAGCAAGGGTTTTATATATAGGTAAACAGTTTTCTCTTGTACATTTTATCCTTCTAAACTTCCAATGAGGTAAAGTTTAAGATAAATATATTTTCTAAATCTGTGTTTCAGTTTATATTTACAATGTGTTTTTAAATGCAACATGATATCTGTGTCCGATGTTTGTTTCTGGAGTGTGGGGATTGGGGATAATTTCCATTAAAGTTGTATTATATTCATCCATAATTTACAGGACAGTTATGAGGCTCAAATGAGATAATAATGCACATTACAATCCTTGACAACTTTAACAAATGTATTGTTATTACTTAAGTACTAATAATTACTCTATATATGACACAAAATAGTTTTATCTTTAACTTTGGTGCCCTTTTATATCAATATATAAAGTTATAATAACATCAATGTTTTAGATTGTCTTCTGTTTTGAATTTTAAAAGCCATTTGATTATATATTTATATGTTAATAAGTATAGAAATAAGAATTTGACTGTATCATGAAAGACCATGTATTTTTACCTTATTGCTTGGCATTATAGAATTGAATATTCTACAGTAATTTAAAAGGTTCATTTCTTCAGCATATGACAAACCAATAGTACACATAAAAAGACACAGAGACATACTGCATAAAACAGGTTAAAAGATCAGTCTTTCTGATCACCTTTCCTTTCCAGAGTAGCCAGCTTTGTATACTAGAGCAGGTATAAGGCATACCTTGTAGATATTACAGATTTTGGTTTCAGATCACTACAATAAAGCAAATGTCCCAGTAAGCAAGTCAATACAAATTTTGGCTTCCTAGTTCACACAAAAGTTACATTTCCACTATACTGTAGTCTATATTAAGTGTGCATTGTGTCTAAAACACAATGTATGTACCTTAATTTAAAAATACTTTGTTGCTAAAAAAGTACTAATACTCATCTGACCCTTCGTGAATCATAATCATTTTTTTTTTGAGACAGAGGCTTGCTCTGTGGAGTGCAGTGGCACAATCTCAGCTCTCTGAAACATCGGCCTCCTGGGTTCAAGCTATTTGCCTGCCTCAGCCTCCCAAGTAGCTGGGACTACAGGCACTTGCCACCATGCTTGGTTAATTTTTTGTATTTTAATGGAGCCAGGGTTTCACCATGTTAGCGAATATGGTCTTGATCTACTGACCTCATGATCCACCCACTTTGGCCTTAATCTCCCAGAGTGCTGGGGTAACAGGTTTGAGTCACTGTGCCTGGCCTGAATCATAATTTCTTTGCTGGTGGAGGGAATTGCCTCAATGTTGATGGCTGCTGACTCATCAGAGTGAGGTTTGCTAAAGACTGAAGTGGGAACACATGGACATAGGGAAGGGAGCACCACACACTGAGGTCTATTGGGGGAAATAGGGGAGGGACAGTGGGGTGGGGAGCAGGGGAGGGATGGCATGGGGAGAAATGCCAAATATGGGTGAGGGGGCAGAAGGCAGCAAAACACACTGCCACGTGTGTACCTATGCAACTATCTTGCATGTTCTGCACATGTACC
>JAPYYA010001820.1:0-14715 GCA_028533165.1 Leontopithecus rosalia | reverse complement strand
CTCCTGTGTCTGTATGCAGGCAGTGTGTGTGCTCCTGTGTCTGTATGCATGCAGTGCGCGTGCTCCTTTGTCTGTATGCATGCAGTGCATGTGCACCTGTGTCTGTATGCATGCAGTGTGTGTGTGTGCCTGTGTCTGTATGCATGCAGTATGTGTACGCCCATGTCTATGCATACAGTGTATGTGTGTGCCTGCATCTGTATGCATGCAGTGTGTGCGCATGCGCCCGTGTCTGTATGCATGCAGTGTGTGTGCTCCTGTGTCTGTATGCATGCAGTGCGCGTGCTCCTGTGTCTGTATGCATGCAGTGCATGTGCACCTGTGTCTGTATGCATGCAGTGTGTGTGTCTGTCTGTATGCATGCAGTATGTGTGCGCCCATGTCTGTATGCATGCAGTGTGTGTGTGTGCCTGCATCTGTATGCATGCAGTGTGTGCGCATGTGCCTGTGTCTGTATGCATGCAGTGTGTGTGCTCCTGTGTCTGTATGCATGCAGTGCACATGTTCCTGTGTCTGTATGCATGCAGTGCATGTGCACCTGTGTCTGTATGCATGCAGTGTGTGTGTGTGCCTGTGTCTGTATGCATGCAGTATGTGCGTGTGCGCCTGTGTATGCATGCAGTGTGTGTGTGCCTGTGTCTGTATGCATGCAGTGCATGTGTGCGTGCATCTGTATGCATGCAGTGTGTGTGCGCATCTGTGCAGTGCATGTGCACACAGTGCATTTGTGCATTGGTGCACTCAGTGTGTGTGTGTGCATGTGCACCTATGTCAGCATGCAGTGTGTGCATGTATCTGTGTCTGCACACAGTGTGTGTGTATGTCCATGTAAGTTTATGTGTGAAATGCAGGTGTGCGTGCCTGTGTGTCTCTGCAGTGTGTGCACATGTGTGTACATGCACCACATGTGTCTGTAGGTCTGCAGTGTGTGCGTGTCTGTGTGTACACTTGTGTGTTTTCATGTCTCTGTATACACAGTGCATGTTTGTTTCTCTGTGCATGGGGCATGTGTGTGTGTCTTAAGATGAGTGTGTGCAGTATGTGTGCATGTCTGAGTGTGCACACAATGCGTGCATCTTTGTGTGTGTGCAGTGTGTACACATATATCTGCGTGTTTGTGCACTGCTTCCTGCATTGTGTGTCTGTGTATCTGTGTGGTCACTTGGGCTGCTTTGACCCTCGGGGTCTCCCTCCAGGCCAGGCAGGTCAGTCTGCCCTCAAGCCTGAGTGTCCCACTCTGGGGACAGGCAGAGGGACCAATGTGGGTCTTGGGCCCCAACACCCATCTCTGGAAGGGGGACAAAAGGGAACCCAATAGATGAGCCACGCTCCTGCCTGCTTACGGGCTCTAGGGTCCCCCCAGGCTGGGCTGCAGCCAGGCTCCAGCTGAGCGGGGTCAGCACGTGTGGCGTGGCTGTGAGAGGCAGCAGTCTGAGCACAGCGGTGGGTTTGTGTGAATGATGGGGGACAGTAACCCACGTCCTCATGCCCCTGGCTGGGGACTCCCCTACAGGCCAAGGCTGTGGCCGAGGTGATGCCAGGTGGGAGCTTGTTCTCCAGGCGCTCTCAGACCCTCGAATGTGGAAGGGAAGCCCCTGAGGCAGGCCCCCAGGCCCCAGGAGCCCTTTGAATTCAGCCCCCTGAACATCATGCACCCTCTCTCTAGCCAGGCTTTGCAGGAGTAGAGAGCTCTGTGGCTCCCAGGGTGAGGCCTGGCACAGCTGCCTCCTGGTTCCAGAAAAGCTGGACTTGTCTGTCAGAATCTGGGGTCAGTGCTGCAGGACCCTGTGGCTTCAATCTTGGCATGTCCTTAGTGCCAGGTGGGGGAGGGAGAGTGTGTCCCTACAGAAAGCCCACCCTCCTGACAGCACTGCTCTCCCTGCGGCCCCATGTTCCTGCCCACCAGCATCTGCTCCTCTCTGGTCAAGGCACAGGCTGCTGAAGCCAGAGAAATTGCCTTTTCTGGACATTGCAGTGAGCTGAGATCGCAATACTGCACTTCAGCCTGGCGATGGAGCGAGACTCCATCTGAAAAAAAAAAAAGTTCTCTCCTTGGGCTGGCAGAGTCTCAGGGCGTCCTCAAACAGGGCCTGCTGGCTTGACCTTCCAGAGTGTGAGTCTCCTGGTGGCTTAGTCCCCTGCACCAAGATCAGGCTTCCAACCCAACCGCTGGGCCTGCCGCGGTGGGAGAGACCGGTGACTCCTCAAGATCAGCCTGCTGAGAAGCTCTGCCGAAGGGCCGGCCTCCATCCCCAGAGGCCCTAGCTCCACTGCACAGTGGGCCTGGGGTGGGGGCAGGGAGGGCATCAGTTCAGTGAGCACTGATGGAGCACACAGAGACCACTGAGGGGGGCCACTCAGGCTCCTGCTGCCTGCAGACTGCAGGGAGGAGCCGGGCAGCTGAGGCTTCTGGGGAGCCTGGGGCCTCAGCCCGGCCCACACCTGCTCTCAGCTTCACCCCGCACAGAGACCCGCTGCTAGGTGTTTTGCGAATGTCCACCTGTCACAGGGACCATTCCCAGTGTCCTAAGGGTTCATCTGACAGCCAGGCAGGGCCAGGTCTCAGGCCCCCTACCACCTTCCTACACAGCTGTGCCTAGAGGGAAGGGCTCTGCCCCCTCTGCGTTCTCCCCACAGGCCTTGAGGCCTCTCGTTGCCCACCTGACAGCCTGTGTGGCCATGCCAGGGGTTCAGAGGGATGCCTGTGTTCTCTCCCTTGAGGTCCCGTCTCCCTGGGGGCTCCAGCAGTCTCCAAGAAGACTGGCATGTGGAAGGCACCTTTGGCCTGTGTGGCGGGCTGGCGAGGGGCCTGTGCAGGGTATTGTCAGCAGAAGTAGGGAGTGCCCTGGGCCTGGCGGGGTTGGGGGAGCAGACTCGGGTCTTAGAGTGCCCCCTTCATTCTCCCTACTCCCTGGGTGAGATGGGGCACCAGGGCAGCTCCTTGGGGGCTTGTGCACTGTTGGAAGGAGGTAGGCTGGGAGGGGCGTCTGCGGTCTCTGTGTCTGTGTCGTATGCCCCCATCAAGAATGAGTGGGTCAGTGCTGTACTGCTGTGCGGTGAGAACTGATGGAGCTCACAGAGGCTGCCACAGACCCAGACATCCAGAGGGAACGAGAAAAGGAAGGTTAGCGCTGGAGAGTGAAGACGGGCGAGAGTGGGCTGGCTGGACGGGGGTGAGGCCGGGGCTGAGGCAGGAGAGTGAAGACGGGCGAGAGTGGGCTGTCTGGACGGGGGTGAGGCCGGGGCTGAGGCGGGAGAGTGAAGACGGGCGAGAGTGGGCTGGCTGGACGGGGGTGAGGCCGGGGCTGAGGCAGGAGAGTGAAGACGGGTGAGTGGGCTGTCTGGACGGCGGTGAGGCCGGGGCTGAGGCTGCTGCACTCTGCTTCCTTTTGCAGGTTGAGGCCTCTGGTGTCTACACAGCCAGCAAAGAAGGCAGCCACCAGAGAGGTGCGTTGTCCACGTAGCCAGGGGCAGGGGGTCCTCGGGAGGCAGCCCACCCGTTCCTTCCTGGGCCTAGATGCTTGGTCTGTGAGCCCAGGGACAGCACCCGCCCCTGCTGCCCCACACTGGCCTGGTGTGGGCAGAGAATCGGGGCCTGAGGGAGGTGGGGACCATTGTGTGCCTGCTGCTCAGCGCTTGGCCAAGAGTGGGCCTGGTACCTGCATGGAGCCTGTGTGTGGGAAGCAGGTGCTGCCAGGTCACAGGGCCTGGCCCTCCAGGGCTCAGGGTTTTTTTTGCCTGGGCTGTCACTTGTTCTTGGGGCCTGGTCTGGCCCAGAAAACCAGGGAGCAGCAGGGAGGGTCCTGGAGCACCTGAAAGTGCCGGCTGATGCCCGGGGCTGGAGCAGCAGCCTTTCTGGAGTGCTGTGTCCTGGGGTCCCACCCCCGGGTGCTGAGGCTGAGGACACTGGCCTACAGTCGTCTGGAAAGGTGTCTCCCCAGCACTGCCGTGGGGCCCTGGGGGTATATAGGAGGGGGGCCGGCAGAGGCCTGAGGGTGGGATCTTCATGCTGGCACAGCTCATGGTGCAGCCCCCAGGAGGCCAGAAGTGGCCAGTGGGCCTGGGAGCCCTGGCCAACCCTGGGACCCGCTTGAGTGGCAGGAGTGGCTGAGCGCCCTGGCCCACCCTTGGGGTTGTGAGGGGTCTGCTGAGTGGAAGTCCTCCCTCCAGGGTCCAGGGGCCGGGGAGGGCAGCCCCGCTCTGTGTGTGTCAGAGCCCTGCTTCTTTCTAGGGTTTGCTCCCGAGCTCCCCCGCCCTCGGAGCTGAGCCTGCTAGGCCCCAGGCGGTCCTGGTGGAGAGCGGACCCGTGTCGTACCATGCTGATGAGGAGGCTGAGGAGGAGGAACCCGATGAGGAGGACGGAGAACTGTGCGTCAGCGCCCTGCAGATGATGGGCGGCAACGGTGGGTGTGGCCCGACGGCAGGGAAGGCTCCAGGGAAGCCGAGGCATCGGCCGCTGCCCTTCATCCTCCCTGAACCCAGGCCTGATAACTTCAGACTGAATTTCTGTTTCTCTCTGGAAAGAAGTTTGAGCTAAGACACTCTGTAAATTGGTCATGTCAGTTGTAAGGTTGGAGCCAGCCAGGATCAGACAGGTTAGGGACGGTGAGGTACCTGCCGTGAGGGCCGCACGGCCAGCAGCACGGGGTTCTTGGGTTGCACACATGGCTACGGACCTGCACGCCCAGGGAGGGAGGCCAAGGGGCCCATGCTGCTCTCAGGTGCCCTCCATGAGGAGCCAGGCCCTGCTCTGGGTGCCAGTCCTGGGAGACAGAGAGGAGCCCAAGATGGCGCTGACAGGGCACAAGAGCCAAGGCGGGTGGGGCTGGGCTGGAGCCGGAGCCGGAGCCTCCTGGAGGGTGCCAGGAACAGTGGGGGTGGGGCTGGGCTCCTGGCCCTTAAGAGACCCTTGGCTTCGTGTCTGTGCTCTTCTGCAGACTACGGCTGTGACATCGACGAGGACGACGGCTACTGAAGCGCAGCCTCCAGGCAGGTGGCATCCTGGGGGGCCTCTCGGGTCTCCTCCGCGTCAGGCGGACCTCCAGGGCTGCAGCAGGCAGGCTCTAGGGCCAAGATTCCTGGTGACAGGTGGCGCCTGCCCCGTGGCCCTCGTCCCACGTGGACCTCTCCATTGGGATTGTGTTTCTCTCCGGCAAGGGGAACCCGACCAAGTGTCTGCGTGCGTCTGTTCAGCTGTGGGCCGGGCGTTCCCGGAGCTGGGTCCTGCTGCCTGCCGTCGACTCCCCCAAGGATCCTCGAAGGCTGGCACTATGGCTTTGCTACTGTAAGGAACCAGTCAGGGCAGCCCCACTGCTGGTCCAGGTGCGTGTGGAGGGCTGCGTGTGCAACTCAGGAGCTGCTGGAGCCCCCAAGCCCACCCTCCGGACTGTCCCCTCCCGAGCAGCACTCTGTGCCAGCGCCCTCTGCCAGAGAGGAAGCTGGAGCCCTGCTGTGTCCAGCATGGCCGTGGGAGCTGAAGGTTTAGCACTTGAGAGGCGGCAGCTGTCCCCAGCCACATTATCTGAAGGTCCTTTCCCTCCAGCTGTGGCCCTGCATCCAGATCCCGGCCTCCTCCGAGGCAGACACCCCCACCCTGCCTTCTCCAGGCCCCCTCCCCTCCCTACTGCCTGCACTGCCCAGAGCAGCATGGAGGACAGACAAGGGGGTCAGACCCTGCTCCAGGCCCACCTGAGTTGTGTGCTGCTGGGAGCCCCACGGCTGCCAGCAGGTGAGCTGAGTGCTCCGCCGCTGAGACCAGCGCCCCGGCTGCCCTGTGCATAGCTCTGCAGGTGGTGCAGGCGCAGCCTGCGTAGTGTCCTGGCGCTGGGGGTGGACAGAGCCAGAGCTGTCCAGAAAGCAGTGGCGTTCCCTGTCGGAGCTGGATCAGGTCCCCCCATCCAGGAGGGAGGGTAAGTGGAGGCCCAAGAGCCTCCCAGCGCCAGGCCTCCTCATTTAAAGGCCCCAGTACCACCCATAGGAGGTCTCAGCTCTGGCATGGCTGCCCTGAATGTGACTGAGGAGGGGGCTTCACCTTGTGCCCCTAGGAGAGGGTGGCCTTGAGGTAGAGCTGTGCTGCACTGACCCCCGGGGGCCTCAGGCTCCCCATGGAATGGGCGGTATATCCTGCCTTCACTTGGCCCGAAGCAGGCCAGACCCCCTACCCTTGCCCAGAGCTCAGCAGCTAACCTGGTTCCTGCCAGAATGTCTTAAAGGCTCAGGAGAAGACTAGATTTAGTAAAGCAGAAAACTTGTTACTTGACAGAAATCGCCTGAGGCTCGTCTGATTCCGTGTTGCCATCTGTGTCCAGCCTTCTGGTTGGGTATAGCAGGGGCCACATAGCTCCAGGCTGGAGCTGGGGCTATTGGCCACTTGGCTTGGCGTGGATATTAGCCCCTGAGGCCCAGAGGCTGCCCTGAGTGAGGGGTGTGGGGTCTGTAGGTCACCCTGACTGCAGCAGCTCTAAGTGGGTATGTATCGGCCCGGGCTGGACGTGGGCTGGACATGGGTATGCCACGGGGGGCTGGGTGGACAAGTCCCCACGTGGACCCCCAGCGCAGTGTGAGACTAGGTGGTGAGTGCTGTGAAGAAGGGGAAACTGCAGGACCAGCCCACGGGGGCGTCACTGAGGCTGGGGTGACAGGAAGCTTCACTGGGCTAGGGTGGGTGGGCCTGGGAGACACAGCTGCCACTCACGGGCCCTGAGGGAAGTGCAGGTGGGCCGTGGGGCTGCAGGGTGGGGGTCTTGGAGACGGTGTTGTTAGAGGAGCCTGAGGACCAGGTGGAAGGGCTCCTGGCCTGGCAGATGCTATTGGGCCAGGCCAGAGATGCCAGCCGGGTGGCATGGAGTGGGTGTTCTGTTGGAAGTGGGTTGGATTGGGAGGTAGGTGAAATGTGCCACGGATCCTATTTGGGGAGACCAGGTGTGTGGCTGAGGGGCCCAGGCAAGGTGGGTAGTGCTGTGTGTGCAGGATCCACCCTTCGGCTGGGTGCTGGGTGGTGGTGGTTGCCAGGCTTTGGGGCCCCAGGCACAGGAGGGCCACAGCTCCTCAGGAAGGAGTGAACCCCCTTCCCAGGGAGAGCTGCTTTAGGAGCAGTTGGGTGTTGGAGGGGGGTTTTTCAGGACAGATGGCCCTGGCTGAGCACCTCCACTTGGGAGCCTGGGAAAGAAAGGATTTCCAAGCTGTGTGTTCAAAAGTGGCTTGGCACACAGGTGATTTAGGATGTTCGCTGAAAGGCCTTCCTGAGGCTGAGAGAGGGAGGGGTGGAGAGGTGGATGGGAGGTGAGGACCAGGGGAAGGGAAGGCCCGGGAGGCAGTGGCTGTCCACGCTTTGGGGATGGAACGGGGAGAGGTTATCACTGGGAAGTACGAGTGGGGTGGGGCTCAGACTGGGCACTGGAGGGGACGGCTCAGGTATGGGGATGAGGGGCCAGGTGGTGACCAGTGTGCCAGAGTCAAGCCCCACAGTGGCTGGAAGGGAGGTGGGACATCTTGGGGCTGGTGGGGTGAGGAACGCAGCATCCGGGTCCTGGAGCTGGAGGACCAGTGCCACATGGACAGTTGGGTGGCCAAGGTGCTGAGGGGCTGCGGCCCAGGAGTGGACAGCCAGTGTCCGGATGCCTTTGGGTGCTGACCTGAGGCCCGTGTTTGGACCTTCCCTGCCGCGAGTTGACAGCCCAGGCTGTGCATTCGGATCTGTACCCCTCTGTCCTGTAGGTGGCTTGGGGACCACATCTCCCAGCCCAGAGGATGGCAGGCTGGGAGCGGTGCATGGCCAGCTATGAGCTTGCATCTGCTCGGGCATGCCAGTCTGCCCAGCAACACCTTGGGCGGTTTCTCCAGTGCCATGGCCAGACCACGTTGCAGCCTCAGGGAAGGGGTAGCCCGGCTCAGCTCAGCTTGACAGCTGTCCCCCTGAATGCTGCCTTCCGGGCTGGGCCTGCCAGGTGGGCACACCCCAGCCCTGATGGCCACTGCCGCCTCCTGCTGCCTGCTCAGAGTGCGGCTGTCTGGGGCTTTTAGCAGCTGGCATAGGGACCTGGTGTTTGGTGGCCGCCACCACCCCGTGGATACCAGGTTACAGGCCAGACAGGACTAGAGAGTAGCCAGTTAGGTGCCGTGACCCTGGGGTTCCAGGGCTTTGTCACAGCATGTGTCCAGCTTTGGAGGTGCTGGGGGGAAGTGGTCTGCACAGCTCCCCAGGGCGAGGGGTGGGCCTGTGGGTGAGGGGTGGGGTCAGGCCCGAGGCTTGGCCCTGAGTGCTGTTCGTTTGGTCCAGTTGTTTGGTGCCCGGATGGCTCCTGTGCAGCCCCTGGAGCTGGGGTGGGGAGGGCCCCCGGGGGGATCCCTTGAAGCCACAGCGTTGGAAAGTGGGGTACGAGATCTGACCCTTCACCTCCTCGCCAAGTCTCTTGGGAGGTCTGCCCAGTGACCTCACTCCCTGACCCAGAGAACAAGCTGGGCCACACCCCACAATCCCTGTGCCCCAAGCAGAGGGGCTGCCCACGTGCCCGAGGCCTGACTGTTGGCGGGCACACTGGCCAGGGGAGGGACAGGCTGGGCATCTGCGTCCCTGACCTTGGCTTCCTGGAGTCCCTGCAGGGGCACTGGTCATCTCCGGGCGTTGCTGAGCAGAGGTGCTTTGCAGAAGACTGAGTGACGGAGTGGAGCCCGTGCCCAACCCAGCTGACAGTGGGTGATGCAGCAGCTGTCTAGTGCTGAGGAGTGGGGGAAGAGGTGAGCGCGGGGTGTGACCAGCAACCCTCCGCGACTGGCTGCCTCATGCTGGGTGGGCGCCTAGAGCCTGACCCTGTGTCTTGGAGTGAGGTTGGGGGCAGGTCCAGCCCAGCTGCTGCTCCCAGTGTGGTAGATGAGCCAGACACTCCCCTCCCTACTGGCCTGAGCTGCCTGCCTAGGCTGAGTGTTTGAGGCAGGTGAGCAACTTCCCAGAGCTGTCGAGCAGAGGCAGGGCCTCAAGGGTGGCAGGGGAGTAGGGACTGCAGAGACAGTGGCCCCAGCCGTGGCAGCATGTCTACATGGAGGCTGGCTGATGTTTTACCTGGGGCCTGGCGCCTCCAGCTGCTGGCCTGGGTGTCATGGGGAGTGGTCCCCCCTGCCAGTGGTCCCACTGGCAGGCTCAGGCCTGCAGAGCTGGAGCATTGCTAAGGTGGTAGGGGGATACCTGCATGGCCTCTCTCCCCACTCCCAGCCTCCCACCACATGTCTGAGGCTCTGCAAGGGCAGAGGAGAGCAGCTGGCCATGGTGGGAAGGGGCCCAGGGCCAAGGAACCCCAAGAACCCTGGGTGGGCAGAGCTGGGTCCTGGGGAACCTCTGCTGATGCTGGAGGGACTGGGCCCTGGGCCCTGGAGGTTCTCCTGAGGCTGGGGGCTGTCCCCAGATGTGGCAAGATCTGCTTCAGGCTGGGAGTGTGACTGGCAGCCGTCTGTTGTGGTCTCTGCCAGTGATACCCCAATTTCCCCAGCCTTCCGCAGTCCCCAGGATGCCTCATGTGCCCCTGCTGTGGCTGTGCTGGGTGTGTACCAGCCAGGAGCTGGCCATCCTTGGGGGTCGAGCACATCTGCATGTCAGTGTGCCCGGGCAGCCTTGGAGTGTCCTGGACTCCTGGCCTGGGATGGCATTCGGTATTGTGTACTGGGAAATTTGTGGGACCAAGGGCCAGGACCCTCTGTTCACCCCCCAGCTGAGCACACACCGCTCAGGGCGAGGGGGCAGGAAGCACCAGTGTCCAGCCCAATTTCAGGTGGGGCATAGTGGGTGGGTTCGGCCCATTCAGGCAGCCACTCAGCTTTCCTGGGCAGCTTCCTGCCCTGCTCCAAGTCCAAGTCACCTTTGCCCAAGTGCTGCAGGGGAGGGCAGGGCGGGGCAGGACCCGAGGGCCACGTGGATGCTGGCTGCTGAGCTAGAGTCAGCCAACCAGAGTGAGCACGGAGCCCGCAGCCATGGGGGCACACACGTCCAGGTACATGCCTATCCACAGAGCAATGCATAATGCTCTTACATGTGCCTGTTCACGCAGCACACGCACCTGTTCATGTGCACCCGGTACACGCATACACACGTGTGCACATTCATTGCACCCATCTCACCACCATGTGCACAGGCTTGAGCATGTGTGCCCTGACCCCCACCTGGATGCCCAGATGCTAAAGGCCTGGGGCCTCTGGACCAGCTCAGGATGTTGGGAAGATGGGTGAGGCACTTCCAACTGGCCACAATCCACACCCACATGGTAGCAGAGCCCTCAGACGCTTGTGGGTCTGTGGATGACCTTTTTAATTATAAATCTTTTATTTGAGCTTGAGTCATGCTATGTTGCCCAGGCCGGCCTTCAATTCCTGGGCTCCAGCGATCCTCCCGCCTTGGCCCCCAGAGTAGCTGGAACTGCCCGCACCGGGCTGGGGATGATCTGGGAGTTTCTCCTTGCAGAGCACCCTGACAGGGCCTGGGAATCACCAGGCCTGCCTGCAGCCACTCACCACAGTGCGGGAGTGGGGGGAGGAATGGTCAGTCTCAGGGTTTGTGTCTGGTGACTGTCCCCTGATGGTCACCCAGCCTGTACCAGTGCTGTGTGACCTGGCACCTGCTCCATCTCTTGGAGTGGAGGTGGGAGTGAGGAGTGAGGCAGCACCAGGGTGGGTGAGCACTCCAGCGTAACCCTCCCACTGCCTTAGGCCCCTGGAAGAGGGGACAGTAGAGGGGCCCAGGGCAGCCTGAGGCTCCACTCACCCCCAGGGGTCCTCTGCTGCCCACATCCGCTCCTCTGACAGGCCCCTCGTCAGCCCAGGCAGAGTGGGTCAGGATGGGCCTGGGCTGAGCTTTGCTGGGGCTAGAAGGGGCACCTGTGTGGCCTCTGCCCACGACCTTGCTTCCCACTGCATGTCTGAGGCTCTGCAAGGGCAGACGCGGCAGTCCCTGAGGGTGCCCCTGCCTCTCCCTGTGCCTCCTACCCCACCCCTGCTACTGCCTTCCACCCTTGCCCCTCCCTCCGCCTCCCGTTCCCTGCCCCACCCCTCCCTCCACCTCTTGCCCCTCCCTCCGCCTCTCGCCCCTCACCCCCTCCCTCCACCTCCTGCCTCCCAACCCCTTTCCACCTTCTGTCTCCAGCGTCCTTGCAGGCACTGACAGAAGGCTGCACCCTCTTTTAGGCCCTTCTGCTGTGCTCTGGTCCTGTTCCAGGTGGGGCAGGGGCTGCTACATGAGGGGCTGCCAGGCCTAAGGCCAGAAATGGGGGGGCTCTGTTGTCACTGCCTGGTGTCTGAGTGCCACCAGGCACTGCCACCCCCTCTTGGTCCCACCACCCACCCACCTGGTGTGAGGGAGCACATCCTTCTCAGCCCCACAGCTGGGTGATGTTGGGTGGGGGCCACCCTCCCGTTCTCCCATGGAGCTTTGGGGTGATAGCCAGACTCAGCAGGCTGACATGGACCCACCGAGGGATGGGCACCCAGGATCCAGGCTCCTGCAGGACCGGCCTGCCAGGCGTGTCCCAGAGACTCGGCTGGCCCGCCCCCTGGCGGCCATAGGCAGCACCATCTGGAGGTGGACATTGACGTCTTTGAGGCACCTGCCCTTTCCCCGGGTCATGGAGCCCCCTTCACACCCCAACCTGTGGATCCGGAGGACCACGAAGATGCCTTTATATTCTTTACTGTTGTATCCGGTCTCTAATCCTGGAGCCCTGCTGGGCCCCCCAACGCCGCACAACGAAGGCCTTCTCGCCTTCCTCCTCAGTCTCTTCCCTGTCAGGGTCCGAGGACTCCATGGCCAACAAGATAGGGAGACAGGCTTGGAGGAAAAGGAACCCTGAGTCGTGGGGGCTTCAGGAGATCACACCCCTGCAGTGTCCCAGTCACGGTTTCAGTCCTGGCCCCGGAGACCGTAGTGGGGACCTGGACACACCCCAGGCCTGCATGCCCACCCTCCTCTGCCTGGGGTGTGTGACTTAGCACCAAGCAGAGCAGATGCACCAAGGCCTCAGAGGCCAGAGCTCTGCCAGACACCCCCTCCTAACTGTGGCTCTAGAGAGCCCCACTCATGCCTTCCCCTTCAGGACTGGCTGCAATTTGTGTGTCTCCATGGGCACCCCAGGACCTGCTGGGGAGGCAGGGCATGCCCACATCCTGAGGCAGCCCCCATTCCAGTCCCCCGTCCTGCATGAGGACACATAGCCCTTCTTGGACTTTGAATGCCGGGACCCTCCTCCCTTTCCAGCCTCAGGGCACCTGCCCTAGGGCCAGCACCCTCCAGGGTACCTTGGCTGTCAGCCCCCACAGGCTCAGCCACCCTGCAGATACACCCTGGCTTCTTGGGGGACACAGAGGGGTGTCGGTTGCCTTCGTGGGAAGCTGTGGGGAGTCTGGGCCCCAGACTCTGCATCCCTTCGAGCTCTGGTCTCAACGTGGAGGCCACTGCCTGCACAGGCTGGGCAGGCGGCTTCCTGGGCCGACGGTGCCTGTCCCTGCCCCTGTGCTACGTGCTTGGAGGGCTGGCGGGTCCCTGGGGAGGCCCAGGCCTGGACCAGGCTGGTAAGAGGTGGCGCCGGAGGACTGGCCCCAAGGCCCCAGTCAGTGCCTGAGGCCAGCCCAGCCCCTTCAAAGGGGCCGTGGGCGGTGGCAAAGAGGAGGCTGTGTGTGGTCTTCCGGAGGGAGAGGAACCTGACTCAGGAAGCCATTGTCCCCACACAATGAGCATAGCTGGGACTGTGAGGTCAGGGGTGCTAGGCTGGGGGACCCAACCCTGACCTCAGCCCCAACGCTGTTCCATGTCTGATTCTCATTGCACCGTGCCCTCTGGGACGGCCACCCCACCTGACTCCCGGAATCATAGCGGGATCAGGGTGCTCCTGGGCAGTCCGAGATTGTGCTGGGGGCCTAGTTTGGGAAAGGGCCCTCAGCTCAGGCCAGCTTGTAGACAGGGAGGGTCTGCAGAGGGTGTGGAGGGCGGATCCCTATCATGACACGTACCCACCTAACAGCCAAGCTGGGACCAGAAGGCCAGGCCTGCGGGTCAGCGGAGGCCTAGGAGGCCCTGGCTGGACGGAGGTTGGGTTAGGAAACCGGGCAGAAGGCCCAGTCGTGCCTGCCCAGGGGAGGCAGTGCCCAGTCTGCCAGACGATGTGGGGATCCTCCTTTCCTTGGCGGCAGGGGGAATTTGCACCAGCCCGATGGAGTCATTGCTGCCTCCCTGTGGACAATAGCACTGCCTGCCAGTGCCTGCCTTGGTGGAGCCTGGGAAAATGACCTCAGACTGACCCTGCCGCCAGCACACCTCGGGGGGTGGCCCCCCTTGCCCCTGCTACAGCCTTGACCACCTGAGGGCTGAGTTGGCCTCCGAGGGGGTCCTGGGCAAGAGTGCAGGGCTGGGCTGCAGAACCCAGCAGGTGGAGGCCGCGCTGTGGGCTGAGGTTGAGCTGGGGTCAGCACCTGCAAGCTACAGCTTCACCTGCCCGGGGGCGCAACAGCACCCATGCTAGGAGACCCTCGCCCAGCATGGAAACCATGTTCAAGCCTCTGACTCTGCGCTCTGTCTCACGGCTCCTAGGAGGACAGGCAGTGGGCTGCCATCGCCACACCCTCCAGGCCTCACTCCCTCCGAGTTGCCCCCCTGCATATCCCTGACCAGAGCACTCCCTCCGGCTGCACATGGACTCTGGCAGACTCGTGTTTCTCATTTGTTCACGGATTCACTCAGCAAGTGTGGAGAAAGCCTGATAGTCAAGCGTGTTTGCAGAGGCAGTGAGGACGAAGTGGGGAACCAGGGAGCTCTGCCCTCAGGCCAGCGCCCTCTCCAGCCACACCCTCCCCGACAAGATTTACGCACAAGTTTGCGCAGAGAAATCAGGGCGTGAGGCGTGGTGGCCGGCAGAGAAGGGGGCAGCGGGCTGCGGGCAGAGTGCATGCTTAGTCAATTTCGGAGCACTCCGGGAAGAGTGAAGGGCACAGAGACCAGGTGTGCGCCTGGGTGGGCCCAGCAGGTGCATGGAGGAGGAGGTGAGGCTGGCTCCCTGGTGAAGTTCTGAGCAGGAATTTGTCATTAGGGAGGGGACAATGTGGGGAGGGGTTCAGAAGGCCTGTGATGGTTCGCAGGGGCTGGGGCTGAAAGAGTCTGGGACAATGGAGGTGGGAAAAGGGGCTCAGAAGCCTGCTGGTGGCCTTGGAGGGCCCTGGGCATGTCATTGGGCTGGCATGTCCCTTCCTGGCCCATAGGAGGTTGCTATTTAGAGACAAGATTTTCCAGCCCACCAACCCTGAGCCCAGACTGAGAATTCAAAGGAGGGGTGTAGGACTGTTGAGCCCCACAGGGTTGTGGGGTGTCCCTTACTCTGTGTCGGGGTGCAGGATCTGAGAAGTAAAGAGGACACTGAAGAACTGGAGAAGAGCAGCTGGACTCAGGGGGCCACGCCACCTGTGAGCAGAGATCAGCGGGGGCCCCAAATGCCCGGAAGCGCCTGTATTTATTAGGTACAAGCAGGGGTTAGGGTTGTGCGTGAGGTCACCATCTGCCGGCTTAGCATAGGGCATACATCACATGAGGCACAGTGAGGGGGCCACCCCGTTATGTCACGTGGGCAGAGAGGTGGGCCGAGCGCAGTAGTAGAGGGTCATGTACAGAAAAGGGGTCCACCCCCATTGAGTCACCGAGGCAAGGAGATGGAGTGTGTGGGATGTCACAGCGATGAGTAACATGAAGCCACA